>VYZW01063304.1:0-159831 GCA_013401315.1 Balaeniceps rex
GCTTTCTATGTCAGGGTGTAGATGGTGCCGAGGCATTCACCTATGATGACTCTGTTAGGATAAGCCTTGAAAATGCAAGCCTTCAATGTATTAATAATATAACATAAAACTCGTTTTCTTCTATAATGTGATCTGAATGGTCAAAGTGATTCCAGAATCATTGGTTTGGTGGCAGTAACCTCAACAAAACTGTCTGCTTGTGAACTACATAGATCCTAGCCCTTTGCTGTTAGATATTGTGTACAGCTGTCTAATGCTCTGACCTCTTCCTAACACAGTACCTGAAATTAAAGAATTTTGAGGAGGAAGTCAGAGCCCACAGAGACCTGGATGGGTTCTTGGCCAGAGCCAGCATCATTCTTGATGAAACAGCCACCTCCTTGGATGATGTTCTTCGAGAGATGCTGAAACACTTTGCTGAAGATCCTGAGAACATGGAGCCAAGCTGCAACTTCGAAAAAATCATGAGCACTTTATTCACGGATTCAGGGACCCCACGAGAAGGGAATGGTAATCAACTCTTGATTTGCTTTTGCCCTATGGGTTACTGTTAAGTTGGCATCCTTTCCATTGGTGGTGTGTTGAACACTCGCTGCTGTGCGGTCCCCAGACTTGCATGTTGCATGTCACACTGGGGGTTTATTTTTCCACGTCACCCAGGCCGAAGGGTCTCATGTCCCTAGGGTTTTTGTTTTTGGTGGAGTCTTGCCCCTATTTCATTAAGATGACACATAGTGGTGTTCTCTGGGGTGAGAATTCTACAGCACTGGAGTGTCTTGTCTGTTTGGACCCATTAGGTGTGCTTGTCATCAGACAAGTGTCTGATGCTCTTCAGCAAAGAGATACTTGCTGGTGTCCCTTCAGAAATGGCTCCTTTGCCTTGTGATTCTCCATCTGAATTCACAGAGGCTGGGGAAGTTTTACTGCTTTGGACAAGTAATTGGTTGGGGAGGGCTGAGCCTTTGTGTTGCTCCCAGCCCACTGGAATGGGTGAGAGGAGCTTTGTTTTCCTCCAGAAACTCAACTAGGGCAGCCCTGGCCAACATTGCTGGCTCACGTGTCACCTCAAGCTATCAGCAAATGTCATAGCATAGTCTAAAACGCTACCTTTTAGCCCAAGATGTAAAGCTTAACTGAGCGTTGTTTCTCTGTAGGCACCCATGATGTTTCAGAGTCAACAGGAATGAATATACAAACATGTACATCGCACCTCAAATGTAACTGTCACAGCCTCAGTGAATTTATTTAACAGATATGTCAAGTCCTGAGCATGTAGTAAGCATGTTCATGCTTTGGTTACTTCTTGCTACCTGTCTTATAGCTTTGCATTTATAATATCTTTAATTTAGGCTTTCTGCCAATAGAGAAAAATTAAGCAATGCCATAAGATAATCTGAGAACAGTAGTTAGGAAGAGGGGGAGAGAGGGCAGAGGAGTCAGAAGATGACACTTCTTCCAGTCCTGTCTGTGTGTGTTGAATAATGCTAATATAATAATCTAATATTGCAGTAGGTTGATGTTGGGAGGAGCAAACAGCTGCCTTTCTAAGCTGTGAGTAGTTTAAAGACAGAATTCAAAAGTATCAGGACAAGTGTTTCTATCTTTCTCTGTCACCCCCCACCCTTGCATCAATCCACTGTGCAGATAAATAAGCGTGCTTGATATTAGTACTCAGCTTCTGTTTAAAGGAAATGTTATTTGCAGTTGCGAATCAAACATGGACAGCCTGTGACGTTTTCCTCTCTTCTTTTCCTAGTTCACCTCTTATCAGATACAATTCAAGGGGTCACAGCAACAGTCACAGGGGTGCAGTATCAGCAGTCCTGGCTCTGTATCATGTAAGTACTGGGTTAGATTAGCAGAATCCACTGGCTGCTCAAAACTTGTATTTTTTCCTGCTGCTGGATAGAATAGCAGTTCAGAATGTGCCCTTGTAAGTCAAGATGGTGATGCCCTCCCCATCCACCCATCCATCCTGGCCTGTGCGATCTCAGTCTCAGCATTGGGCTGCTCCTCTTTGCAAATGGACAAGCAGTAGCCTGGGCAGAGATGATCACAGTCTCTACAGGGCGTTAAGCTCTTGGATGCTATCGAAATCTGGTGTTAATAAGCTAAGAATGCTGAAAAAAATCTGAGCCAGAAAATGCTAATTACTGAGAAATGTTAATGAGAGGAACTTCTGGAAGGGACAAGCAAATTGGTTCGTGGCCTGCTTTGCCTGCCAAAGTCTGGGAACTTGTACCAAAAGATTTCTTAGGTCCTTTGATGAAAACATCTAAACTTTGTAACTGAAAATTGAAGTCAGAAATTCTGACACTATTTAGACACTGGTTACTTTGTCTGACAATTAATTCAGACGCTGATTAATTGTCAACACTGTTAAACATTGGAGCAGACCATTAAGACAGTAAGGACTCTGTCACCTGGGATTTATGAGACATGGTGGCTTCACCCCAGCTTCCACTTGACCAAAACTGGGTTTTGAAATTATTGTCTCAAAGTCAAACATGTTGGGTGAGCCAAACTGTCCCTTCACAGAGGAAGGCCAGAACCTGAGTCACTGAGCCAACCAAAGCAATGTGATTTAAATTCTGTCTGTCACTTTATGCATATGCAGTCTCTAAGTCAAGTTTTCAAGAAATATGTTAATTCACAAAGAAATTACTAGGATATGTTGGATAGGTGCCTAAAGGCTCGGGCAGTGCATGCGCATATTTTAGCCTTCGTAGCCAGTTTGCTAGGACAACTGTCACGATAGCTTTCCTTCTACTAGCAGTTCTTTTCTTACCCTCTGCTTATGGCTGGAAAAAATGTAGAGTATTCTGCCTTGGAAGTAGATGATTTATAGGGTTTTTTTATTTGTTTGTTTTAAAAAACACCAAATACCAACAAACAACACCTCCCCCCCTCTTGTTTCTAGTCTCTTATGAAAGAGAAAGATGTGGTCTCTCTGTAAAAAGGGAACTACTGCGTATCAGGACTCTGTTCTGTGAAATAAGGGAATTGTACGATGTCTGTGCTGCATGTGCTACTGTCAGTTCTACTCTTACACTGGGCATGTCCAGAGCAGCTTACACAAAGAAAAAAATGAGTTCATACAGTAAAACGGTCTTTCTGTACTGATCAACCAAGAGGGCTTTTTGAGCAGTTTTCTCCCCTTTGGATGCCGCAGGTAGGATAATGGCAATAAGGATATGTGCATCCAACTCTAGGAAGGGTAGAGGGTAGAAGTTTCTACCATGGTATGTGACATGGCTCTGTTGGAGGGCTTTGGAGAGCATTGACTTAATAACAAAGTATTTCTAGAGGTCAGATACAAATGCTGTGATTATATACATGAAGCTGAAAAGGGTAGGTTGAGCCTTTCTACATAGTGTGCCAAAGCTTTAAATGCATCCATGTGAGTAATATTAGCTTCCATGACAAGACATGATTTGAAAAATAAGCTTACAGCCTGAAGGTGTCTTGTGTAAAACTTTCCTTGTTTCTTCCTTTTGTTACTCTGAAGAGGGAGAAGAAAGTGGTGGGAAAGCAGTGATGAGTTATTAAATATAATTATCTAATTATTGCACTGTATTTCTGCTGTAGCTATTGTGCAACAGATTATGAACCATATTTTTAGATCTTACATTTTTCTTAAGTCAGATTGCAAAACAACTTCCAAAACTCTGAAGTAAAAGGAATTTATTGATGAAAAAATTTTCCATCTGGGTGGGAAGAACATTTAAGATATCTGCTGTTCTTTATCCTTGCATTTAGTCCATACTCTTTGCTAAATTTTAAGTTAGCACTGCTGGTTTGTGTGCACTTTAACTAACTTTTTATACCTAGTGGACGAGGTAGGCTTGAGTATTATGAGAGGATTATATTAATGAGGAAGAGCAGCTCAGGGATACGGTTTTGGTAGTGCTGCTTCTGCATTGATTTTGAGGAGAAATATTAAAGCTGAAATTAGCTTAGAGTCAGAAAGAAAAAACTTCTGTAGGATTTTCACCAAGTTGTGCAGAGCCTGGCTGCAGAAGAGCATTCCTGATAGACACAAAAATCTTCTGTGCTGGAGAGAGGGCTGCTCTTTCTTATCTGACTTATCCTCATTGGGAAGAGAGGTGGGGAAAACCTAGGGTGAAATAGCTATTTTGCTTCTGCTGGAATCGGTGCTTTCCTGACAGCTTCAGGTTTATTGAGCTGCCAGCAAGGTCAGATGTACCATGTGGATCTGGGCTATGGCCACATGACAGAGCAAACTGTTGGGGAATTGAAGATCTCAAGGTTTGAATGTTCCACTGAAGTTCAGGAAAACAACTGGTTTCTGATTCACAACAGACTTTAGGGCTGCTTTTTTTTGTCAAGAACGACCAAAACCTGATCTTGCTGAAGCCACACCAGGGTACATAATCTTATGGAAACCTTGAGACTGCTTCATTAAAATTCTGTGTGGCTGAGAGTAGCACAATACTGCATGCCCCACTAACCAGCAATCTCCTGCTCTAGAAGAATGAAGGTTGCTAGGTATTTGTGTACGTGATGGTTTTCTAACTAGAAAGCAAATCTTCGGAGTTACAGATTAGCTTCATCAGTCAGGGGCTAGATCTCATACCTAAGAAACCACGGACGCAACTCTTTCTCCTATTCATAGCATTTGCAGAAGAGCAAGATACAAACTGACGTGGAGATCTCTTGCTGCTTCACTGAAGCTGCTGGTTGATTGTTTCATTAGAGAGTTTGGGATGAGGGACAGCCAGACCTGTCCCAGAACAGGGAGTGCTCTGAACTGTTATCCTCAGACTTAATTGGTTATGTAGTATGAAGAAGCTCTGCTGTTAGTAGGAGCTTAGGGAGGTATTTTGGTACCCCTCCAGCATGCAATGACTGCAGCAGGTAGAAGTACTGCCAGGAGGGTGCTCAGAGTTCCCAACTGTATTGGGTTTGCGTGGCAAGGTTTTGGTAGTGGGGGGGCTTCTGCGAGAAGCTGCTAGAAGCTTCCCCCATGTCTGGTAGAGCCAATGCCAGCTGGCTTCAAGACTGACTCGCCGCTGGCCAAGGCCAAGCCCATCAGCAATGGTGGTAGCACCTCTGGGGTAACGTAGTTAAGGAGGAGGGGGAAAAAAACAAACAAACAAAAAACCACCACGGGGGACACAAACTTCAGCTGGAGTGAGAATATGAGAGGAATGACTCTGCAGACACCAAGGTCAGTGAAGAAGGGAGGGGAGGAGGTGCTCCAGGCGCCGGAGCAGAGATTCCCCTGCAGCCTGTGGTGAAGACCATGGTGAAGCAGGCTGTCCCCCTGCAGCCCATGGAGGTCCACGGTGGAGCAGATATCCACCTGCAGCCCATTGAGGACCCTATGCTGGAGCAGGTGGATGCCCGAAGGAGGCTGTGACCCTGTGGGAAGCTGGAGCAGGCTCCTGGCAGGACCTGTGGACCCATGGAGAGAGGAGCCCATGCTGGAGCAGGTTTGCTGGCAGGACTTGTGACCCTGTGGAAGGGACCCACGCTGGAGCAGTCTGCTCCCGAAGGACTGCATCCTGTGGAAGGGACCCATGCTGGAGCAGTTCATGAAGAACTGCAGCCCATGGGGAGGACCCACATTGGAGAAGTTCATGGAGGACTGTCTGCCGTGGGAGGGTCCCCATGCTGGAGCAGGGGAAGAGTGTGAGGAGTCCTCCCCTGAGGAGGAAGGAGCGGCAGACACAACGTGTGATGAACTGACCGCAACCCCCATTCCCCGTCCCCCTGTGCTGCTCGGGGAGAGGAGGGAGAGAAGATTGGGAATGAAGTTGAGCGTGGGAAGAAGGGAGGGGTGGGGGGAAGGTGTTTTAAGACTTGGTTTTATTTCTCATTACCCTACTTAGTTTTGATTGGTAACAAATTAAACTAATTTCCCCCAATTCAAATCTGTTTTGCCCATGATGGTAATTGCTGAGTGATCTCTCCCTGTCCTTATCTCGACCCACAAGCTTTTTTGTTATATTTTCTCTCTCCTGTCCAGTTGAGAAGGGGAGTGATAGAGCAGCTTTGGTGGGCACCTGGGGTCCAGCCAGGGTCAACCCACCACACCCATGAACCACCCAGAGCCTGGAGGGGGTATACTGGATGCTCTGTATGTCTGGATCAGGAAAGGTGTGGAAGAAGCCCCCGTGAGAGCTATTGTTTTTGGTGTTGCATGGCTTTGTGGCTCAAAAAGCCCAAGGAAGGGTTCCCCTCTTATCCAATGGAGTGTATAAGGAGAAGTGGCTGTCATCACAAGCTAAGTCCTATTGCACCCAATTCTTTCTTTTGCTGTCTGACAAATGGAGATGCAAATGCCTTTTTTTTTTTTTCTCCCTTTGGAGTAAAGGGTACTTAGTGCTAAGGATGTTAAAGTAACTGGTAGCAGACTGCTGGTAGATCTCTCTCCTTGATGTCCTCCTAGGACAAACACCAGCTGTGTGGGTTACTGAACAAATGCTGCCTGAGCTGAGTGGAATTCCCCAGGCATGACAACTTCCAGGCTATATTCTTCTTGCCAGGCGATAGATATAATTGCTTTCTTCCAAAGCTGAATCCTGAGAAAAACACGAAAGCAAGCTGCTTCGTAGTCCGGATTGAGTAGTTGAAGAGCCATTTCCTTTGGCTGCATTGATAAGGCACACGGATTGGTGAAGGACTTATTTTCAGTGCATTCAACTGATTTGCTAAAGCTGTTTTAACAGGTAAAGCAGAGGAAAAAAGCCTTTCTGCAAGCAAAGAGTGGTTCAGTGGTTTGTGTGCTCAGTGTTGCTATAGAATTGCTTACCATGATACGATGTGTCATTGCAATGATTCCTGTGGAGGAGTTTAATTCGGGGGGGGGGAAAAACCCAGGTAGCCTTTCAAAAACAAGTATTGTGAGGTTATTTTGGATAGCAAGTAAGACTGCTGTTCAAAGAGTAAAGTTTGAGAGTAGTAACTTCTCAGATTTAATGTATAACTGATGATTGGGTGAAACATGTTACTCTGGATCTCTCAACAAAAGTAATGCAAAGCCTACTTCATGTGTTTAAGGATTTGTCCAGACCTAGAGGTGTTTGGGTCTATAGAAAAGCCACGTTGCTTCTGATTTAGCTGTTGAATAGATTTCAGATGGAGATGCTTCAGTTACTGTGTATTCCTCAGAAGAGTGCCCCTTCTTTCAAAGGGCAAAATGGGACAGTATGGGAAATTAAACAGTTCAACTGTTTAAAACAAATGTTCTCCTTTAAAGGAATGATTATGAGATTTGGAGTCTTGTAAGCAAAAGCCTCTTCTCTGGTATTTACAGCCATCATCTCTCAAGTGTTCTTTGGGTTCAAACAACTGATTAATTTTCATTTAAGTGCCTATAGCCACACTTGTTGGGCTCTCCCAGGTTACGCTGGAGAACTGAAGCTCATGCAGGTGCTGTGTTATGAAAAGGAGTTCTCAAATTCAAACCCTTCATTAGGAATTTGGGTCCCAAAGATCTGTTGGAGAGAAGGATTACTTGTTTTGGTGCCTGCAGCATGCGTACAGGGAGGAAGAGGTGTCTCCTTATGCATGGACTTGTAAGAAATACTTTCCCCTAGAGAGGGTGAGTCTTTCAGGAGCCCGGCAAAGTGTATTTACCAGCCCAAAAAGATATCCAGCTTGGAGCGACTTTGTTGCTGAAACAACGCTGTGCCAAGCTGCGGGTGAGCTGACTTGCTGGTCACAGTTTCATTCCTCACTTGCAAACTCTGGTTTCTGAAAGCTTGTGCCTGAAGCTGCTCCGCGGAGGAAGATTTATTTGCAGTGGATGAGAACAAGAAGTGTCATTGTTGTTCTGCATCGGGACAGGAAAAGGCTGGCTAGCTGATTACCTCTGCTGGGCACTTTTTCTTACTGCAGGGGATAATTTGTTTCTGAATTAACTTCCTTTCTTGCCCTGTTTAAAGAGGGCTTCTGTTTCTCTTGGGTCTCCATAGTTTGACCCTTTTTATTATTTGAGAAATGTGTTATTACTCCGATAACATCTTGGGTGTGGGGCAGACCCGCAGCGTGTGTGACTCGGTGTATCAGTGATTTTGGTGGAGCGTTGCCAGTTCTCACCATCCGAGTGCCATGCTCGATGCGGCTAGATACGCAGCCTGGAAAGAGAGGAGGACAGTGAAGCAGGAGTGTGTGCTATAATTTAAATGCCCTTTTTATGAGCTCAATTATTGGAGGATCAAGACAAAATTGCGGGGATCACAACCTGGCATCTCATTAAATCATAGCCTAGCGTTTCCTTGTGTGACTAATACTGGGTGAAAACAGATTTTTTTTTTTAGCTTGTTGGCCAAACCGAAGGAGAATCAAATTTAGCTCAACCCAAACCAAAAGGGAACTTGGAGGCTTTTGCCAAACCAGACTTGATGTAGAGTCAGCTGAAAATGTCTTGCTAGTTCTCAGTATTTTTGGGGCTTTGGCTATTCACCCTTCAGAATTTTTTTTCTTAGTGGGAATTTACTTAAGTGCTATTTGAAAAAAGTTGCTTCATTTTGAAAGTGGCTCTCCTCTTGGCCTGAACTATGCTGAGTTTTACTTGCAGTGTTGCATAACTTGGGATTTCTCCATGTTAACCAAATAACTTTTGTCCTTTACAAATATTTGCACAAGTCTAGTAGGGACTGCAGTTTTGGTTTGTATTATATTTGTATCTGGATTATGGAATTAAAACAAAAGTGGGAGCTCTAAGTGCTACACCAGGGAATAGAATTTGTCGGCTAAATAGTGGCTTAAATTTGAAGAAAAGCTTGAGATGCTGAATGATGGGTGGGCAGAAGTGACTTTGCCTTGCACTAGAAGTACTGATACACCAGCTTTTTCCCCCAAATAAATTGATATAACAGAGTGAGACCAGGCTCAGTGTAGATGAGGCTGCATTCTGCACAAAAGCATTGTTTCTCCCCTCCACGCAGCAATGTTCAGGTGCATCAGACCTTCTCTGTGGCACCTGTTTAAATCTGGCTTTACTCTGGTTTACCCTCACTAAACCAACTCGGCCTGATTTGTAAAGGTATTTATTGACTTGAATTGTATCCATACATTGATCTAAACTGGGCTGGAAATTCTTCACTCAATTTTACTGGTGTAAGTGATATTGGTATTCAGGTATGCGTGTCAGTGCCAGTAGAGCGCTTTACAGAAGAGTCGGAAAAAACTGTCCTATAGGTGTGAAAAGTCTCAAACTCTAGATCTGTTGATAAAACTATTCCAGATAAAAATGGGTAACGATGACAGTGGTTTTCTCGGTGTCTTGAGAATGTGGTCAGTGTTGCTAAATCTTTCACTACTGCCTAAGCGCTATGAGATCCTCTTGTTGCGTGCTCTCCCAGTCCCTCAAGGTAAGGAAACAGTGGACTCCTGATTTAGAGAAATGCAAGGTTTTGGCATGGCTGCCAGGAAAATTAGTTTGTATGTGAAAGCAATCCAATAACAGAGCAGCCTTTTAGAGTCAAGTTTTCCCCTCCATACCCAAGAAGCTCTTGAGCTGAAGTGATGTTGTAGCCTTGTGGACTGGCGCTGTTGGCAGCACTGTCATCTCTGGAAAGCACAGCCTTAGAGACAAGTTACTGGAGCTGAAACATAATCCTGTCGCTTCAGGGAGAAAGCTAGCTACAGAAGAACGCGTGGCTTGCTTAATTATTGCACTGTATAATAGATTTTTTCCAAATAACTTGTGATATTGCTATGTGACTTCACATACTGTAGCTAGGGGAGCAGGGCTCCTGCATGTCGGCTTTCCTGCCTCGGGTAGGAGCAAGCTGAAGTTCTGGGGGGTTTTGCGAGGTTTCAGTTACTGGATTTACTCAAATGAGGTGAGAGCAGGGAAGCAGGTACTGTTGAGCAGCGCTGCTGAGACGTGGCTGGTAACTTGTACCTCCACAACACGTGCAAACTTAACATTCACCTGTGTGCCTTGGTGTCCTGCCCCGCTTCAGGCTCTGAGGCATGTGCTGGTGTGATCAGCCCTTGCCCTCTAATAAGTATTCTCTGGCCATGCTTTGTACATCTGTAGTTCTTGCTAGGTCAGGTACTGCCTGATAGACGTGGTAGGAAAGGGATGATGTCTGGAAAGTGTTAGTACAGCTCTGTGAGCAGTAGATAGCTGATACCTGCTTCTGGTCATCTCTGGAATAGACATGATGTTCAAAATGCCCAGAAAGCCTTCCTTTTCAAAACGAAATTAATTGGTGAGCTCAACATCTGAGGTATGAAAGTACTGAAAGCAGAGTACAAAATAAGGGTCACTTTTGCTAACGGTGCATTAACTATTCAGTGTTGGTGACCAGTTCAGGTGGATGAAGGTGAGAGAACTGAAGGTGTTGGACCACTTGAAGGTTCTCCTGTTAGTCTAAAGCCAAGAGTTCATGTATTTTCCCCATTAACTTGTTGAACTGTAACACAAGGAGACTTGTATGCTGTCCAGCCACAGCAGGATTGCTACCAAGGGCTTTGATTTGCTTGTGCAAACCAGTGTCTGTGCTCATTTGATCCCTTGGGAGGGAAGGACAAGGATTGTTGCAGATCCAAACTATGGGTTTAGTTGAGAAGATAGCTTGCACTCCGTTTTCAATTACTTTAGAAGAGATTTATTCCTAACCTTAGGACCTGCCTTGATCTTTCTCCCTTCCAAAGCTGATTTGAGTAGAAAAAGGGCAAGGTGCTGTGGTAGGGGGCAGTTAAGAAATCAATGAAATACTGTCATCTTACTCATGACCTATATTGTTCTAATTAAGCTGTTTGGTTGCTCTCACACAAATTAATGACAGGCACTTGTCTAAGTAGGCTGCTTCCAATCTGCGATCAGGAAGTCAAACTCAATAAGAAAATACTTGGTGGTATGATTATTGTATGCAAGTTATTCAGAACTTAATAGAATATATAATGTGCTCCTGGCTAGTACATCTCCAGCCTCCAGGTTCCTACAAGGAACAACCTTCAGGGTTGCATGGGTGCGAGAATACATGTGAAGAAGAAAGAAATGGGCTAGGATTATGGAAGAGAAGTTAAAGAAGAGGTGATTTAAGGACTGTGATATGCGCTTGCTAGATGAATAAAAGGGAGCAAGCAGTCTAAGTGACTTGGAACCAGGAAAAAAATTTACTCTGAGGTAGGAAAACACACTCCCATACTTCTTTTAGTGTCGATAGGCAAAACCTATGTATGTATCTCACCAGTGCTTCTGGGAAGAGTTGAGAAGTAGTAGGTGGCTTTAATGGGAACAGGAGATCTGCAGTCCAGGCTGGTGTTAACCTCTTCCTCCAACTGCACCAAGCCGCTTCACTGCTTTGTCAGAATTTCCCAGCAGGAAAAATGAGGGCTACTCAGATCGCAGCTCCGTTTACATATCCCAGGGTAGAGACAGACCTGGTCTTTCATGGCTTCCACAGATGATCTCTGTGTTTATTTCAAACAACTTGTTGCTCGTCTTTGTTATGAGAGTCCAACAGCCGTCGCATGCCCAGCAGGACTGGCTGGACTGCAGCCAAGGATTTCCCTCTGAGCAGTAATGTGGCCTGCTATGGCCTCTGTAGAGCTTGAGCAAGGAGGTCAGCTTGGTTTCTGTAACACACCTGTACCAGAAAGGGGAAAAATAACAGCTGAGAGCAAACAGGGAAAGCCATTCAAACAGAGAGATGTGCCCAAGGCAAAAGCAGTGGAAATATGTTGCTTTGGCATCTTGCCTTAATGTTTCCCAAAGTACTTTGGGGAGATCAGGTGAAATGAAATGAAGTGTAAACTGCTTTCCAGTAATGTAGGTGTTGGGTTTTTTCTAAGAGGGTTTTTTTGTAGAAGCTTCTGTAGCACTGCAAGTACTAGCTATGTTGCATTCTGTCTTTTGATTTTTTGGCTATTAAAAAGCAGATGGGGAAGAGGAAGCATGCACCTTAATCTTGAAAGTTATTTCCCATAAAACCACGGATGTTCAAATTCTACAAAAGAGCTAGCAGAACTGGGCTAACAGTAACTTAAAGTCACTGTTTAAGACTTCAGAAATGAGCCTTTCGCAACCAACAGCATTTTGTATTTCTTGAAGTTAAAATGTACCTTTATAAACCTTGCACGCCAGGAAAGAGCATGCCACGTGTCATAGTGCCATGTATAACAATGCCATCTTCCTTGACAGTTGCACTATAAAGTCCCTTCAGCGACGTCATGTTTGCATCAGCCGCCTGGAGAGGCCTCAGAATTGGGGTGAAAACTCCTGCGAAGTGAGATTTGTGATACTAGTCCTGGCTCCTCCTAAAATGGTGAGTATTGTTCTCTTGTTTGCTCTGGCGCTTCAGGGGGTTCTCCCAAGGTTGCTTTTCCTTGGTGTCCTTCTAGGGTTAATAACATGTTATTTTTAAAACACATGAGGATGCAAAAAGGCCTGAGATCTTCTCAGCTGTTGTCAAGATGACTTATTCTAACAGTGTCCGTGAGGGGTAGATTAGTCAGCTGCATTGTTGTCTCATACTGGAGAATGGCCTGGAGCCTGACTGGGAGGAGAACGCTGCACATTAAGTGTGCCTGTAGTCCCCATACACTTTTTGCTAGAGCTACCTCCATGGTATGTGTAATACTTCACAGATTTCCCCCCTCCAGCTTTAGCAGTTTAGCTACTATTTTTGGAGGTAAGGAATGCTGTTCCTGGTAAAAGCCAGGCTTGTGAAGGGCTCTTGTGAGTCTGCAGCTGACTGCAAAGGTCTGGGTTGCTTCCCAGCAAACTCCCTTGATGGGACTGACAGTTGCACTGCAGGTGTGGTTGCAGCAGTTGTAGATGGACTGATGTAACCAAGAGGAAGATGTAGTTTTGTGAGCTTTATTGCAGTATGGGCGAGACTATTTGGGAGCTGGGGTGCTTGAAAGGTCAGTGCTGAGGTCCTTTGGGATGTGTTTTCACAGCTTTTGGCACTCAAAGTAGCGAGGTTAAAGCTTGCTTAACTGTACTTGCTGGTTCTTCGGTGTAGACAAGGCCAACAAATGACATAGTAGTACACATTTACTGCAATATCACGGGGGGCATCAAGGTCAGTCAGGGATCACTGTCCTGTCTTCCTAGAAAGCACTGGCTTGATCAAGATGGTGTGGTGTTCTTGCTAATGGTTGAACAGTTCAAAGCTCAAGACCTTTTCACACTTAAGCTGCCTGTTTATACCTTGGGGCTGCTAGGTCTGTGCTTCTGGGAGGTGCTGGAGAGGTTGGGGACCTTGTCTGGAACAGGACATATCCTGATTCAATTTCCTGCTCTTCAATGCTATTTGTGTGACCTTGGGACCTTCTAGTCTGGTCTGTCTGTCTCCTCCTCCCCTCCACCACCACCTTTGTTTGAATGGAAATACTGGTGTTTCCTTGTTTCCCAGGATTTCTGGCAGATCTTTCCCGACTGAGCAGTTCAATGCTTTTGGCATAGGTCTCAAACCTAACAGGCTGAAAACTTATTGGTGTTCCTTATGAAAAGCAGCAGGCAAACGACTGAACCTGTGTGCGATTGCATTGATCTCTCTCTCATTGTCTGGCAGTTTGCTTATCTCCGGCCAGCTACGTGCAAAGCACCCAGCAAACAGCTCTGCATCCGCTTGTGTCCTGAAAGCTTGCAATTCCAATGGACAGCATCAAATTAAGGAAAGGGAGTGGAGGCCAAGCAGAGCTGCAGTTGCCAATATACTTTTTATTTTAAATGAGTTTATCTAGCCAGCTCTAAGTACGCATTTCTGGTACAGCAGTTAAAATAATTAACCTGCTGACAGTAACAGATTAAATGAGCTTTGCTTGGGGAGGAAAAAAAAGCAAGCCCAGAAAATGGGCATCTGTTGTGCTGAGGAATCCAGATCCTTGGCCTTCTCTAATATGGAGGATGGAAAAAAACTTGAGTTCTCTTCCAAATATCTGCACTCTTCCTCTAAGCCGTTCATCTCTCTCTGGGAAAGCAAAGAAAGGGAGCAGCATTGGGCAGCTTGAAGTAATCCCTTGCAGCATCCAACCCAAGGACCGCTGCTGCTTAGAGGTGAAAGGAGAAGCCTCCCCTGTGATGGAAAATCCAGCCTGGTTCAGTCTGGAAGGACCATGCTTACAAACTCTAAAAGCAACTCCCAGAGCAGATTATCTTCACTTAAATTCAA
The DNA here is from genome assembly GCA_013401315.1 of Balaeniceps rex. NCBI lineage: Eukaryota > Metazoa > Chordata > Aves > Pelecaniformes > Balaenicipitidae > Balaeniceps > Balaeniceps rex. The sequence goes on from VYZW01063304.1 coordinate 14,109, forward strand.
ACCCTTCCCTAGAAACTTAAATTGAAGATGTCCTAGCAAGCACGTCTGAAGGGATGTTCCCTGTGATGGAGAAAGGGTGATGGAGAAAAGGTGGAGGCAAGGCAGTGTGAGTGATGGAGCAAGTATAGTGTTAGTGATGACTTTGGGACTAGTGCAGTGCCACCCACATGTCCATGCCTCTGCGTCAAGCAACACTGAATTATTTGGTTGTGTTCATGAAGAAATTGTTCATCTGCTTTGTTATGAATCATGAAAACTAATTCAGGTCAATCACATATGCTCGTTACTACTTTTCATAGTAATGCGAGGAGCTTGGAGGCTGTCCAAAGGAGGGTGGTTGTTTGGGTGTCTCTAGCAGTTGCTGCATGATGAGTGTTGAGTGTAGCTAAGGCAGGAGTGCTAAAACTTTGCATCAAAAGGAGCTCTTAATGAGCTATGGTTCTACATAACTTTGCCTTGGCAAGCATCTTATCTGTCCTGACCAAAGCGGTATGAGCAGTTGAGCAGGTCAGGGTTTGTAGAGGTTGGGTTTGTTGGGTTTATGCAGGGATGGGGAGCTCAGTCTCCTTTACTGTTCCCTTTGTATCTAACTTCCAAGGTGCTCGGAGCAAAAGGAAAGCAGGCTTGGATGCTGCTGAAGCTGGACCCTCAAAGGTCAGACGTGTGGCTCACAGAAATGTTAAAGCCTGCAAATAGGCACTTGCTCCTTTTTCATGTTTGCAAGTGTCCTGTCCCTTCCAAGCGTTTCATGAAGATAGGCAGGGCTGCTTGTGTGCGTGCTCAGCTGCTTCTTTCCTATGCTTTCATCCATGCCAGTGGTTACTTTAGCAGAGAGCTCTAAATCTCCACTTGTGCTGCCAGAATTGCAAATTCCAAACAAAGAGAGGCCAACCGAACTGAGTTTTAATGCCCAGCAAATAGGAAGCTGATGAAGCAGATGTGCACAATAGTCTCAGTCTTCCAGAAAAGACATCCGGACACTTCTACCTGCAGGAACCTTCACTACAGTGACTTTCCACCCCAGTAGCAGTAATGCTGAGATGCTGTAGGATAGCAAAGGCTCTTATGTGTTTAGTCTTAGCAGCCTTGAAGGGAGACTGGGGATAAAATGCATGCTCAGCATGATTCAGCTTTGGATCGAATCCTGGGAAGTTGATCAAGACATATGGTGATGCCTTCACAGGATCCTGCTGTGGTTGGTGTGTTCTGCAACAGCTTCCACATGTACCCTTCTTCATCAGGTGTCTCGGGGGTCCTGGAAGCCAGGCAGCTTGCTCTTCAGATAGTGACCAATGGGGCAAATCAGTGGTTTTACCTTTCAGAAGTGAAAGAAAATAGTTTTACAAGATTTTTTTCCTGTCTCTTTTTTCCCTACTCAGAAAAGTACCAAAACTGCCACAGAAGTAGGCAGGACCTTTGCCACGATGTTTTCAGACATAACCTTTCGGCAGAAACTCCTAGAAACCAAAACCGAAGAGGAGTTCAAGGAAGCCTTAGTCCACCAACGCCACTTGTTGACAGTGGTGAATCAGAGACCCTCAGCAATGAGCGATGGGCACAAGTCGCACGGTCCTAAGCCACTCAAGGTAAGGCTGGCTGACATCTGCCATTCACCTGCTTCAGTGGTCCAAATGCATAAATGCAAGGGGTTTGGGGTAAGGAGATGAAGCACTCGTGCTGCTTGCATCCATTGGGGTCTCCTAGCAAGCTCTCAGCGCTGAGGTTTCTACAAACGGCTGCTGTGTGTATGTCTACCTTCCTCAGCTCCTGCTGTAAATCTAATTAAAAAAAAAAAAAAGCCACTTCAAAGAGGCAGGTGCTGAAGGGATGCAGAGCAGTAGGGGGTTGAAATGGTTACAGGACTTTGATTCCAGATGCTTAGTCAAGGGTGGGATTAATGGATCACTGTGCATTGTCGGTCCAAGGTACTTAATCCTTACAATCAGAAGTCTCTGAAGGAAGCTGCTGCTTGTCTTTCCTCCAGCCAAAAGACTTCTTGGCCATCCCTGCATGGTAATTTCACTTAAAAGTTGCCTGTCAGTATTTGGCCTGACTTCTTACTGTTTGATCTGTGGCTCTGTAAAAAGTTACTTGCTTTGTACTTTAAAGTTCGAGGGAAATGCTGTAACTCGGCTTTCTTTTCTGGAATTTCCTGTGTATTGGTCACCACTTTGCTTTTCCGTTCAGAAATTCATTCTTTAACCAGACAGCATACCTGAAAAACAAACTGTGCTATCTCTAGCTTGCTGCTTCTGTCTCTGAATTACAAGTAACCTCAAAGCTCTGGGTTGCCTACAGCGCAGAAGCTGGTTAACTTATCACTTTTTTTTTTCCCCTGGAATAGTCTTAAGGGGTTTTGATCAGCACATCTGGAAATGAGCAAAGCTCATGTTTTTCCTGCAGAATTCCCTTGCTTATAGGTAGTGCTTTGAACTCTTCTAGACCCCATACCTGCTCTTAAGTCCTGAAACCCTCTTCAAACCTAGGTCATTCAGAGCAGTGGTATTTGGAGTAGTTGCAGTAATGTAATTTAGGTAAAGTACATTTAACCCATTGCACTTGGTCTTTCAAAGGGGTTTTTGGTAGAGCAGTTGAAGTGTCTGGCTCTGTCTTCTGCTAAAACTATCCTTCTTCAAATGTCTGTAGAGGATTTTCTGCCCTGTGGTTTGGTGAGCAGGAGGGCTGGATGCAACACTGAGCCTTGTAGATGTTGGCCCTGAGAAGTGGTGGTTCCTACCTGCCTTGCTGGGCAAGCAGCCTTGGCTAGGCAGACTTTCGATGGCTCTGAGCCAGTGCTTGTAGATAGTGACTCTTGTTTCTTTAGCGCTTGCTCTTGGCATTGACCATTCTTGGTCTGGATTTGGTAAATTGTTGTTTTTAAAATGCTTTATTCTTCAGCTCTCAGGAGATGCAGCCTGTGTAGTAGTAACTCTGCTTTCTCATGTGTCTTGGAAGAAGCTGTCCCCCACCCTGCCTTGCCAGCATAGACCTTAAGAACTGGGATGGAGATTTCTTTTCCTGGCAAGCAAAGATTTGCCTGGAGAAGTGAGGTTGATTTGAGATCATAGCCTGAATTCCTCAGTTCCTACGAGAGCCATCTCCAGCAGCGTCACCTCCCCCTCTGCCTGCCCTGTGTGATAACCTTCTAGAAAGGACGCATATGAGCACAAACTCATGTGAGACCGGGGTGTAATTTCAAGCTGTGAACCACCCCCAGCGAAATAAATACCCTAATCCGGAGCCACTGTATTATTACAAGTGAGCCCACAGGAGGGTAAAGTCTCTTGGTAGCATAAAAATCTGCTGCCTCCTTCCCTTGGTCCTGCAGTGATGGGGGAGAAATGGCCTCAAGTGCTCTGTGGGTGAGTGGGATTTTGCAAGTGCTCATTTTTACCTCTGCTAAAATACCGAAGGGGACATGACAGTTGCATACCATGCTGTGCCTACAGCACCATCAGTTTGCTTTGGCTCATCTCAGCGGATTATTTAGGCCGGGCTACGTACTCAGTCATAATTAAGTCAGCCTGAAATCCTCTTGTTTACTGAGGCATCTAATTGCGATTTTGTTGTGATGCTTTCTGGCTGTGATTTTGTGTCTGATACATGTGTGGATTTGCTGAGAGGGTTGGGCTATACTTGCTCAGCATTGGCAGGGGGGAGGATAACGTGTGTCCCTGGTCTGTGTAAAATAGTGGTGCAGCCCCCCAGTACTTTAGGGGAGGACTGAGAAATGGTCAGTGTTGTTGGGGCAGATATTTTCTGTTTGGCTTTGTAACTGCTGTTAGGTGTTGGCTTAGCCTCTTCCTCTAACCCAAACAAAGGTTGCTTATGGCAAGAGACTTGGAGGGATTTGTAAAATGGAAAGTGGAAAACTCATGAACTTCATCCAGGGTTTTTGTATGTGTGGTCCTTTTGCTGCTCTTTCCTCCCGTGTGTATTAGCAGCATGGGCAAAGCACGGGAAGGACTTGGAGAAGAGGGGAGACTGAAGGAGGATTTGGTGCTGGGTACCTGAGCTGTGGTTCCTAAAGGCTAATAAGCCTTGAGCTTGGTGTTGGTGAGGGATGCAGCTCTGGCCTCCTGGATAAGGCCACCTAGTATAAGGATGTTAAATCAAAAAGGTGTTAGGGCCCTGAGAAAGGTGCCACCACGAACAGGAGTGGAAAGCCAATGGGTCAGCCAAACTTGCCCCACTGAATGAGAGAGAAGCAGGGAATGGCAGTCCGAGAAATTCCCAGCACTGGAGCGTGTGAGGAAACAGATCAAAAAGGGCAAGAATCAAGTGTCAGCACCATCCTTCCCAAGACTTTTGGAAACCCCACAAGGTGCAAGCTCAGAAGATGGCAGAAGGCAAAGCCAGACTGAAACATGTCTGGAGTAGAGTTAGACAATGAAGATGCATGGTGGGTAGGTTGGGGGATAAAAGTAAAACCAAAAAGGGCAGTAACTTCAGAGGTCAGTAAACTTGAGTTGCACTGAGGAGGTAAAAGACCAAGTTGAGTATGAGGTTAGTAGAGCAGAGAGGAGAGTTAAGAGGAGGATTAGCCATACAGAAGAAATAGATTTCCCCATACTTAGCCACTGGTGAGGTTTAGCTTGACATCCCCATGCCCCACCCTAGGCTAAACTTTCACATGTGCAAGAAATAAATGCATGAAGGAATCGGGGGTCACAAACACAACCTGTTTGGCTCCCCCTTCTCTCACATTTGCCTCAATGTACCTTGTAGGACAAGAAGTTAGGCAGTGCTTGTCTCTTCTGCACACTCACCGCTGCTTACGAACAGGCGATGTGCATGAGTACCCATTCCCTCCCCACCCCACGCTCAGCCCCAGGCCAGCAGCAAGTGTGTGGCTGCTTCCCCGGAAGATGAGATACCCCAAGCATCATTTTCCCCATACTCACTGCAGCGAGACGAGTCAACATATTAGTCATTAAAGCTATTGTGATTCTCTGGCTGACTCATGCCTTCAGGAATGTCTTTCTGGGGGGAAAAATTAAATTGCTTTTCAAGTGCATATGGCTTTGATGTCCAAATATGCCTCTAAATATGGTTTAAGCTCATAGCTTTTTTGGAAATGCTTAAAATGCTTAAAATGTAGATGTTCTGCTGGTGTCTGCTGTCTTTTCATCCTGATTGTTCAGGTTAGAGAGTTGAAACTGTCCTAAAGCAATACAGGTGTATTGGTAAAATGCAACAGACTTAAGTAGCTGAAATATGAGGTGTCATAGTCACTGATAAAGGAGCTGGTCCTCTGAGGTATCTTTTGCACCCCAAACCCTAGCGTTTGTCGTGCCCAGTGTATTCCTTCTACAGGAGAGGTTTCCTTGTGTTTTACTTATGGCTCTGACCTTCCAGGTGCTGCAAAGCAGGCGAGTCCCATGAGAAAAGGCAAAGCTGTATGTAGACTGTTAAACAAGCACTGTACTCTAAAGTGCTTTCTAAAGCAGTAGTTTTTATCAGTTTCCACATAAACCAGCCAAAGGAAGATGTCCATGCTGTTTTGAGATGATCTGTTGGTGTAAATTTTGGGGATCTGTGATTTCCCCACACACTCCTTAACAGAGGTTATAAGTCTTCTGTGTCTAGCTCTGCAACAAACACATGAAATGTTTTAGATGAGACAGCTGGGGTAATCAGCACCATATAAAAGTGTATTTGATTTTCATAGTAGGTGTACCCGGAGTTGAGCATTACAGGAAAAAAAAAAATCTGACAGGTGCCTCACTTGCAAGTGTTGCCCACTCTGATTCTTTCCATGTGTTTTCCATAAGGATGTAGTTGTGAGAATTGGGAGGCTGTAAGTCAATAGCAGCTGTCACATATTTCTGAAAAGCTCCTTATTGCCTGTGGTGAGCATCAGATTGTATAAACAATCATACTGCACCTTGCAGGCCCCCAAACCAGAAATAAAAGGGGAACGTGTTGGGTTTTTGGAACCCTTTCACAATGATCTTCCTGTCTTTTAATGGGCAGAAATTATGGCTTGGTTATGTGGAGTTATTCAAGCTTGTTCCCTTCTGGTGAATTTGAGGTGTAGACAGTCTTAATTCCCTTCCTTCATCTATTTGAGGTCTCCCTTTCCCACAGCAATGCCAAGGAAGGGAGTGCTTGCTGGGGATCCCCTTTCAGAGGCTTCACGTGGATTTGGGGGAAGAGTTTTTTGTGGTGGCATCTAATGACAAAGAAGTTGGCTAGAGGGATGGGAAGGGCATCTCTGACCTGATGTTTAACTCCAGGGTAGCCAAGGTCTAACCCTGCTGTTGGCCAGGGTGTTTTCAGCGGGTCGCACTGTGCATCAGGTCCCTCACCTGCAAAGCAGGGATGCAGATATGGATGGGAGGGGAAAAAGGGAAGGAAGGGAGGAAAACAGGGTGGTCTGGGGGATTTTCTCTCTTACAATGCTTTTGAGGATATAAATTGAAGTGCGAAGAGTTTATTTTTATTATCATTACAAAATCTGATTTGAATGCCCTATTCAAAATGACCAGTTTTGCTCCTATCGGTATTGAATAAGGAGGTTAATCTCTTTAACAATACATGAGCCTTTAAACTGACACAGCACTTCCTTCCTTTCTTTAGTTGCCTGAGTTTCTCAATGTTGGCAAGGGGATTTCTGATGACATTGCACGAAGATTTCCAGTGTACGCTTTGGACTTCACTGACGGTATGTTGGCCAATGTTTATGAAAGCATTGGCCTGATTTTGAATTTTTGTGATGCGATGTCCTGTTTACAGTGTGCATTGAATGTGTTCTTTGATACATGTAATAGCTCTCATTTCTTATTTAAAAGAATATTTTGACAAAAGCCTGTGAATAGGCAGCGTGGCACACTAAGATGAGTGTTCCCTTAATGAAGATGCTAGCTGTATGTAGATGAGGATTTTAATTTTGATTAAGCAATGAGGTGATTAAATGGATTGATTATTGTCATGTGTAGGCACAAGTCAACTTGCTGCAACCTAATTAGTCAGCACTGGCCTAATAAGCCCTTTCTGCTGTCTTTGCAAGCCAGCATCAATAGCAATTTTGGTGATGCTGTGGGAGTTGAGAATGCTTAAAAAAAATCTGAGCTGCTGTAACTTCAGCTCGGTGCTTTTAAAAACAGGATATAGCTTGTCTGCTGTAGCCAGATCACAGCAGCAGCGATACAGTGTTTGTATTGAGCCTCAGGTTTCGGGCTTTATGTAGCTCCCACAATGGCCTTGTTGGTTTTAAGAGTCACTTTTTCTCCCTTTTCACTTTCAAACTTTCACTTTCAGAGATTCTTAAAGGCTGTGAAAAGTCTTCAGGGCAAACCATGATTACAGAGCCTCAGCTCGACATCAAAACATGTTCAGTTTCTTACAGCTTATTGGGGACTTGGTTAATATATTCAAGTATCAGACCCAGAAAGTTTGCATAAAATAAAGATGTAGAGTGTAGGCAGGGAGAATCTCGGGGTTTATCAGACACCTTCCTGCTGTTAAATTCTCCTTAGCTCAAGCCAGTGTCCCAGCCTTCCCCACTGCACCTCTGCTGAGGGCTATCTCCCTTGGCGTTGGCATAAGAAAATAAGATGCATACCTGAGCCCCATTTTGCAGACAAATATTCTAGTGCAAAGCCTCCTTCCACGGCAGCTTAAGCTTGAGAGCAAGCATGGGCAGGGTGCGGATGTATGTCTTCCACTACGTTTCAAAAGGATGGTCACCACCAGCAGAGGAACGTAGCAATCGGCTGTTGGCTGCTCGGCTGAAGGAGATGCCATGTGTCTGGGGGGAGTTGCCAAGTAGTTGCTTCCCACAAAGATCCGGCTTTGACTAGGAATGCTTCATCCACCACAATGCATTTTGCAGTTAGTGGTATCCACTCTGCTGGGAAGAATAAAATGGGCTGAGATGCCGGCTTAGCACAGTGGTTGAGTGCTGGATGCTTTCTCCAGGTGCTTTGTAACTGCTGGGATGAAACTATTTTCAGGAGGCTTGGGGTGAAAGGAGGGCAGGCTCCATTTGAAGTCAAGCTAATGCTGTGTTCTCTGGGGATTGAGGGTATGTTGAGGAGGGAGGAGGACAAGAAATTATTTTCAGGGTAGCAGCAAGGAGTCTGATAAAACTGAAAAAATATTTCTTGGTGTGTGTATCATTGGCACCATATCTGGCAGGGGACTTAAGCTCCTAATCCGGACACCTCTGGAGCGGGTTCAGGACATTTCAACTCTATGGCTGTTGCTTTGTAGGGCTGTCAAAGTCTAACTTTTCATTATAAAGGGTTATTGAAGCACTTCAGAAGGGAAGCGGTGCAGAAGCACCTTGAGGGGACCCATGTCCATCTCCAGACAGAGCAGTGTCTGCTATGGCTGTCAGTGTCCTGAGTGCAGCAGGTTCACAGGCACAAAAGCATCATGGAATGGTCCTGAAGCCAACTTTGGCTGACAGTAGATTTGGAAATCTGTTTCAGGGTTCATGTTCTGGCTCTGCACGCATCTAAATTAACCTGTGCGTGCTGCACCTCAGCCCTGGGGCTGTCAGCTAGAGCCAGGTCCGCAAGCTTCCCACGAACTGATGTACATAGCAGATCAGGCTTGGCCTGAACAAGGTGCTGGGATTGACTAGCTTGAAAGAATTGTTCCCTTGGTTGCATCTGCCCTGAGCGATGGAATACTGTCATAGGGAGAACCCAGCATTAAAAATATTCCAGAAAAATGGGTTTGACATAAAATGCAAATATATGTTAAAACGTGTCAGGGAATTGTTATACAATTTCTGGAGAGTGGAAGGTGCAGAAATGAGCCAAGTGAAACTCAAGACCTACTGCAGCTCAAATGTGAAGTACTTACCTTAGGAGCAGTCGTGGTCTTTCAGATAGGATATGGGGAAAAGAGGGTTTTTAAAAAACCTATATGTGCCACTTTTCCCAGAAACCAGAAGTTAGGATGAATTCTTTAGGTATCTGCATGGAATGAAAACCAGATGGAGCATAAAGCATCTGCCATAAACCACCAAGACCGAAGGTGATCAGGAATGTAAAATTCCTGGACCATCTCAAAGCAGCAGTGTACCAGAACATTGGGGATTTGAGCTATCCAAGTATCTGCACTCCAGACAACCACACGTGCATCATCAAAGAGATCTGAATTATGAAGATGCCTTTTTTTGAATGGTTGGAGTCTCTAAATCCTCAATCTGAGAAGCATCCTGGGGTTTTGGTTTAGACAGATAAACCGATTAAGGGCAGGGTGATAAATAATAAGGCTTTTGTAGGGCCAGCAAACGTCTTGTCAGTTGGACTTCTGTAGGATTGGTGGACTTCACACGCTGCGCAAAGCTGGCCATTAAATTATCCTTAATGATCAGGATTTGGGAGAGGAAAGGAAGGAATCATCTTTCTCTATTTTTGTTTTTTTCCTCCAGATTAGGAATTTGTCAACTTTAGGTCTGCTTTGGATTATAGAAGTCTTGTGCATTTTACTGAACACGCAAGGATCAAGGAAGAGTTTTCTAAACTTTTGGTCCAGGACTTTAGTGATATGGATGGCTTGTAATAGGTGTCTTCCAGCAGGAGCATCTGAAGATGAACAATTGGATTGTGCTGAGCCTAAGAACACCTGTGATTTTTTTCCTTTGAAGTTAGGATTAACACAATTTGGCATGTAGTCTCCTCTTAATGACTACAACCTTTGTTTATGGGATTCTGCTTTCTTAAAAAAAAAAATTTGCTCAGAACTTCATCCTGATCTTGTCAAATAGGCTCAAAACACATGGGTATCAGTATTATTACTCTTTAAGACTCAGTTGAACCATAGGAGCTTCCTGAATTTTTTTTATTTTGAGGCTGGTTTGAATGAAGGAGGGAATTTTGCCTGGACTCAGCTACAAGTCTCCTTGAAACCCTTTGAAATTGCTACCCTTATTCTTCAGCGTGTATTTTCTGGTACAACATAGAGGAATAAACACGAATGTAGCACCTGGAGTGCCTGGGGGGAAATTTGCAGTGCCTGAGGTTTTTATGGTGAGCTTCAGTGCTGTGTTCTGCCATATCCCTTCACCTCATGGGGAGGGAGAGTGAAGGGAAGAGAGGAGAGCTGAGGTTTATTCTGGTTTCCCCTGTTTTCCTTGACCTGTGTCCTCAGCACACGGCCGTGGTGGGTGGATAGTTCAGCTGGAGATGTGGATCCCTCCCTGTCCTTGGTCCTGCAGAGGGTCCCTAACCAGCTCCTGAGAGCAAAGCGAGTGCATCTGCTGGCAGCATCCTCAGGATCTGGTGGTGGTGTTTTGCAGGGGGGAGATCTCCAAAGCTCCCTGTAATGCAGGCATGCTTAGAAGGAAGGCTTGAAGGCACTGGAAAAATGGGGTTTGAAAGGGAAGTTTTGTCTTGCTGGTTGTCTAAGATAGCACAGAGCTTAAACCTGCTAAAATGTTGGCTGTGGATTGGCTGTGGCATGTGCCAAATCTTCATCGACTCTCCCACCTGGTTGCACTAGTCACCTTGTTTGGCAGGATTGCATTCTTGAGGGAGGAGGAAAAATAAAGGGATTGCAAATAGGCTTTTTCCCTTCTCTTCAGTGCCTCTGCTGTAGGTTAGATGGTGAGGTAGCTCCTGCACCACTCTGCAGCCTTTCGTCCTAAATATCACCTGGGTGTACAAGTTCAGTGGCCACTTGAAGACTGACTTGTATGCTTTGTGGCATCATGACCTGGGTTTGCAGCTATGATGCTATTGAAGTCTCTCTTTGCGTTAGTAGTGGATGGGAATGCATTAAAGATGCATAAAAGCATCTTGTTTTGTCTGTGGATGTTTCCTTCCAAGAGACTAGCTCTTCATGGGAAATAGGCTGAAAGAAACAAGAGAAGAAGGGAAAGCTCTGAGCCCTTGACTTGTTTCTTCATGCTTCTCTAGTCTGAGCATATGCTTGGCTTCTCTTACTCCAAAATCAGTAAGAGTGGATTTCCTTTTCCAGCTATTTCTTAGTCTCACTTGTACTGTGACTTACTCTTCACAGGACTTTAGGGAAGAGTCACCTTCTGTTCGTCTTCAGAAAATTGGGCAGAGTCCAGCAGCTATTAACATAAGTGAAAGCCCAGCTTAAGGGCATTAGCAGAAGTTTGTAATGTTTGAGGTTTTTATGGCTCAAAACCTACAAACAGATATCCTTACTGTGTGCTTTTACCATTGAAAGGTGATTTTTTTTTTTAAATCGGAGCTTTAATAGACACATCCTTGCTGCTGTGCTGCACATCAGTATAATTAAACTTGTTTTGCGTTGGATATTTCAGAGAATTAGGAAGGAACATTAATAGTCAGACGTTTCATAGAATGTCCATCTGTCTTGATTTTGATTCAGTAAATGTACGATTGGTAGACCTAAGGAGCTCTAGTCCCAGTCTCTGGGTCTCTTGGTCATTAACTTATTGATGCAGAATACCAAGCAAAGTGAGGCCAGCAATGCTGCAGTTTTCTCTGAAACTCTAACTTTGTCATTAGAAACGATGACATTTCAGAAATTCAAGCAAGTAAAATAGAACTGTCATGTTGATGAACGTAATTGCTTCCCATTTCAATGTGTAGATGTACCTTAATTTCAAGGGACTGCTTCTGTAATAGTCAGCTACTCAAATTTCACAGCTGGACTGAGAGTTGATTTTCTGCTACAAATTTACATTGTGCAGTTGGAGTGACACATTTTTCAATGGCTTTATGAGCCTGCTGCAGATGAAATGCCATCATAATGCAGCCCACCTTCTTTTAAATGAGATAATGTCAGTCCCCGGGTTGCAAATAGACCCTGAAAACGTTTAGCCAGATGTTGACTTTAAAAAGGCAAAAGGTAAATTGTGGTTAACACTGGATTTTAGTGCTTCTCTCGGTTGAATCTGTACAAGGAGGCAATATTTTGTTCATGATTTTAACTGCAATTAAAGCGCGATTAATCATGTTTGTGAAAGAGTATGTGTAATCTGATGTAGTTACTTCTCTCCATTATGAAGTTAATTTTGCTGCCCACCAGTAGGGATTCTTTACTCCTTGGATCTCATCTGGCTGATTATAGACTAAAGAAAGTTGTACTGGAAGTCTTGGACCCAGCCATGGTGTGGCATAAGGACCTCTATGATCAGCAAGGACTCCTGCTGCTTGCTTTGCAAGGACTGAAGCTGAAACTAAAAGCCATGCATGAGCTTTTGTGATGCTCTTCAAGGCTTCTTCCTTCTGGCCTCTCATACTATGACTTATCTACCTGAAAGTTTTTCAGAAAGCACCTCATCACTTATGTAGCTTTCTCTGCTCAGCAAATGAGCTCTTTTTTTTTTTTCTTTAATATTAGTTGCTTCTCTGGTCATGGTTGCCTCTCTTTATGAATGATTTCAAAGCTTTCAGGCATTGTTGCCTCTGACCTTCCACATTGGAAAGACTCCTTTGTCCAAAAAGCAGTATTCTGGAGTGGCCCAGAGTCCTTCTGAACAAGGATGTGACCATCTCTACTTATAAAACTACCGCTCGGTCCACTGTTTGCCCTGCCAAGTCTTTCCTTTTCTCTAAAGGTCTCAGGCACTTGGGAGTGTGAGGCAGGAGCCTGCAGCTGGACTCAAGATCACACAAGAAAGCTTCATCTGCAAGAAGTAAATTTCAGGCCCTTTGGTTGCCAAGAGTGGTCAGGAATGTGGTCTGTGGTTTCTGAATCTTCACAATAAATTGAAAGGAATCTGCCTTGAAACAGCTGGTCCTATGACTCCTGGAAGGTCAGGCTCATCTGCATGCTTGAGATGTCTCCTGTCAAGTTTCAGCCCTTGCCCTTTTTTTGCGGATGGTGAGCATCAGAAGTCCTGTTTATGTCTGTTGTTCTCATGTCTGCGAACAGGAACCATCACAAGGTGTCCTTTATTCATGAGGCTGCCTGTTCATTACACATCATCTTTGATTTTTGGTTTTTGCATCCTCCTCCTGTCCTTATCTCTGCACTGCAAATGGTGCAGAAAACAGAAGTTAGATGAGATCCCAAAGTCACTGGGCATTTTTTTCTTCTTTTTTTTTTCATTCCAGTGATACAGTTAGTCTGTTGTGGCAACGTCCAGATTTTCTCAGTGTTGCACCAACAGCCTCTAATGCAAAGCCCTTCCTTCTCCGATTCAGTTCATTGGCTTGTAGCTCCCTCAGCAAGGGACTCATGCTAGCAAAGGCTTAGATGGGCATTTGGGAGCTTAGGGGTAGATGTCTGTGTGGGAGTTCACTGCTCAGGAGGCTTCCAGAAAGGGGAATTGGGCAACTCCAAGCTTGTCCAAGTGTCTTACAGCAGGAGTGTCATCAAGGGTGGTGGCACATGCAGGTCAAAGGCTGTTGCAAGGTTTTCTTTGAAAAGGTCCTCTCTGGTGCATCCTCTCTGAAGAAGCTGTTCTGTGGAAAAACTTATGTTCTCCTCGAGCAATATCAGCTGTTGTCATCTCTCATCCTTTCTCTTGTGTGATATGAGCTCACTGGGGATGGACATCAGCCTGAAAACAGGAAAGGGAAGGGAAGCTACTTTAGAGGCCCTTAAATTCATATTTTGACACTTTAATTCTCTTTCTGGCTGCTTTTGTTTTGGCCTGGTGTGTTTTTTCCGATGGAGTTGAGAAGGGGTGAGTGGATGGAAAAGAAAGAAGCCATTCTTTCAGAAGGGCTTTTTTTAAAGCAAAACTCCTAATGTACGCATTCCTGACCTCTTGTGCTATTTGTTTTTGTAAGTCTGCTACCGCTAATTGGCGCAGCATAGCATATTATTGATTCAAGCCTATAACCTCAGATTTCTGTCTAGGGAAAAATGAAGTGCTTCATGTTTTCCTGCCCAAAGCATCACGAGTTGCTGAGTGACCATCATGAAGCTCATTAGGGGCATAGCCCAGAATACTTACAAAGTTGGTATTAAAAAGGCAAGGGGTGGAGGGTTTATGAACCCTAAACTTACGGCTTCTGCTCTGACCGTCTTCCAAGCTTTTGGGGCTGGCAAAACTGGACAAAAGGCTTCCAGTATTTCCTGTTTTGACGATGCCAGGAATGTCTGTTGAAGCAGTCTGGTGGCACGTTGGTGCTTCTACTTCTGCTCCCAGATAAATAAAAGATCATGGTTGTGCAAAAGCAAATGTTAAAGACCTACCTAGACATTTAAAGTGTGGACTGAATTTCTGCTTCTGCCTTTCAGCATTAAAAGAGCTAATGGTACATATGGCTGATGCAAGTAGGGTCTCGATGCTTTACAAGTAGGCAGTACTAACGTGACTTTTGTTATGGTTTACACTAGGTGTTATTGGAAACAACAAAGCTATAGGAAAATACATCACAACTATGATCTTTCTGTATTTTGCCTGCCTCCTTCCATCCATTGCGTTTGGGTCACTCAACGATGAAAATACCCGAGGAGCTATTGGTAAGTTTATCGGGTTTGCGCATGTTATAGGGTCCCATGTATTCAAGCTGGGTAGCTCTGGTCACAGAAAGTTTTGATAGCTTTTATTTGCTGCAAAAAAACACCACTGAATGTTTTTCTAATTGTTAAATTAATGACTTTTTCCTCAGAAGACTAGAAAAGTTGAACAGTACTTTGGGCAGTATCAACTGACTTGACTGATACAGATATATGCTACTGTATTTTTAAATGATGCTCACTTTATAACTATGTTGTTATCTGCACATTTTTCCTAGTAAAAATGTGCTTTTGATCTTAATTTGATTGCCGGTATCCAAACCACTGGTATAGCGGATGATGCTTTGCTCTATCCCAGTTGTGGCCCTGAAGCAGTTCATGCTGCTGTTACAGTTCATAGGAGTATTAGTTGAAATCTTGTCCTGAAGGCCTCCACAAACCCTCTTATGTTTTTATAGCTGTTGAAAATAAATAAAAAACAAACCTAAACAAAAAAAATCGCAACACCCTCCTACCCAAACACAAAAAACCCCAAACCAAACAAAAAAAACCCCTCAACTTTCATAGTTCAACATCTAGAAATTGAATGGCATCCTAAATTATTGGTACAAGTTTGGTAAAGGGTCGCTTCTTGCTTTCACAATGTCTTACCTCTGTACCCCCCAAACATTGCTCTTGCTCGTTAGTGGTTGGCTTCTATGCCCTGTGAATACTCCTTGGTCAGGGAGGTGTTGGTTAAAAACCCTGTTTGTTTCCATCCTTCCTAATTACTCATAGATGTGCAGAAGACAATCGTTGGCCAGTGTATTGGAGGGCTGCTTTACGCACTCTTTTCGGGGCAACCTCTAGTTGTACTCCTAACTACGGCTCCTTTAGCACTCTACATTAATGGTAAGTCTATTAAACTTGTACATCAGGGGACCGATGCGATTGCGATCGGTGGAATGTGACTTTGAGAACCTTGCGATCCTTTTAGAGCTTTAGTTGCATTTCTTTAATAAATCAATATGAAAGGGCTGCTTCTGGTGCTGAGGGAGAGGGGAGGAATTTGATTCAGGTTTAGTTAAAGTTGGTTTCTAAAGGAATCATTTTGCATAGAATAAAACATTTCATGAGAATAAACATTTCCTTTGCTTCAAGGAAGAAATCTTTTTCATCTGATGGTTTTCTCATGTGGCTGTATTTAACCAACTTGGGGGTAAAAGCCTGAGACAAAGGTTTTCTTGGTTTATTTTTTTTAATTGGTCTTTTAAGGTGTGATCAAGAGCTTTCCAGTTACGGCTGCAAGCTGATATTACTGAGCCAGACGTGTAAAGGAGCATAGTCAGTATCTATAGGATCAATCAGAGGGGCTGTGACTTGCTTGAAGGGTTTAAGACATAAAGTTTTGTCCACAATGCAGTGATTGAGTAAACACGGTGCAAAAGCATGTATGAGATCCCTTGCTCAACAGCATCCTGAAATGTCAGCGAGAGCAAATTCCAAGGGCTGATTTTGTGGCCTTGATCCCTAGGAAAGATGCTTTGAGCAGTATGGGAGAATATTTTTCCAAGTGCTTCTCCCCATTTCTAGTGGAGGAAGGGAGTGGGGAAGGGGAGAACAGTTTGGGTTCATCCAGTGTCCACCCAGGTAAGAACAGGGATTTAATGGCATCTGCCATAAGTGTGTTCGGGCGAAGACTTGAAATTGGTTCTCTTTGCCACCAAGCAGATGGGAATCACAGGGTGGTAATGACAAAATTTAATCTCACACATGAATCTTCATTTTTACAGTCATCCGAGGAATCTGTGATGACTACAACTTGGATTTCAGTGCTTTCTATGCCTGGATTGGACTGTGGAACAGCTTTTTCCTTGTGATGTACTCCCTCTTTAATTTCAGTCTTCTGATGAAGCTCTTTAAAAGGTAGCTATTTTCAAGAAGTCGTATTTTGATCAGATTATTCAGCAAATGGAAAAATTATACATTCCACAAGCTCCTTAATTACAAACTTGCTGCCAAATGTATTTTGCGCGATGAGGCTAGTATCATTTCAGTTTATTGTTCCAGCTTGAAAGAAGCTTTTAAAGATTCACCGCGTTTTGTTTCTTGAGTTGGAGTCTAGCTAAAATTGGTATATTTTCATGTAAATGCATGAATACGCTGATTTTTCCTTTGAATGGAGTTGAATGCGGACTCTGCTAATGGCTGTATTAATTCCTGGGATTTTTCTGCAGGTCAACAGAAGAAATAATTGCACTTTTTATATCCATCACATTTGTGCTCGATGCCTTCAAAGGCATTATTAAAGGTAAGTCTTGCAACAATGTTTTTCAGTGCAGATCTCTGCTTTGCTTTCTTGTCAAAGGGAAATGCAAGGCTGCAAATATGCATGATGTTTGCTCGTTGCCGTGTTCCTTCAGGGTCTTCAGGGAAAAAAAAAAAAAAGAGATTGAAGCAGCCCTGTGTCAGCAGTTTACCTGGATATGCAGAGTTTCTATTACCTCAAATTTCAGTTAGCTGAGATAGAGTTAGTGTCTTAACAAATGGAGAAACCATATGAATGTTGCTGTGACAGTCTTCCTCAATACTGGTCTCTTTGGTCCTGGCAAAAAAAAAAAAGTCCAATTTAAATGTAGTGCATCTAGACCTCTTTCCTTGCCATATTATTAAAAGTACATGGAGGGGATTTGAAAGATGGGCTGAGACTGCCCGTTCTTATGTGAGCTCTGAGACCCTTCTTTAATGGCAACATAAGGACTGAGTGCCTTCCAGCATGCTCCTAAAGCTATTCTGCCCTTTCCAGCCACTTGGTCCCCATTTCTGGGTTGACTTCTAGGTTTCTGGGTTAAGTTTTAGATGAGTATCCATGAGCAGCCTTGGGGTTTAACAAATTTCTCTGGCACCTCTCTTCCTCCTGATCAGGATTCGCAGGAGGTATTTGTGAAGATGAAAGATGTCAGCAGAAATGCCATATGAATGGCAACCTTTCTGTTCATCCCAGTGAGGAGTTGGCAAGGTCTGCATTCCTTGGTTTTTATGACCTGTTGTCCAACAGCCCCAGGTTTGGGCTATCCTTTGAAATCCTTCAGCACATACCTAAGCACACTGAACACATCCTTTGTTTTCAAGATTCTCAGGCTTGGCTCATTATGGTATCTTGCATGCAAGGAGAACACCTTCAAAGAGCAGGTTTGACACTGCAAAGCAATTTTGAAGCGAGATAGTTCCTCGCTTCATTGGGGATCCTTAATTTGACTCCTTGGGCATATGCTTTGATTGTGCAATCACAGGTTTTTTGTCTCTGCAGAACACCTGCATCTTTCCGATATCCCGCTTAGACAAAGCTTGGTGAAGGAGAAGCTGTTCTGGGATACTTTGCTTTCTCCTTGCTCACTATGTAGCTGTGAGCTTTGCTTAATGTGTGCGGTTAGTGCCTGGTTCTGGAGGCATGAGGCAGTCTCCCTGCAGCGCTAAGGTGTTCCTCAACAGAATATTTAACCGCTCTGTGAAAATTAGCAAATGCAAATGTCCACAGTGCTTCTGTAGTAGAGAGCTGGTTTCCCAGAGCAGGGGAGTGAGGTGCAGGTTAAAGATACAGAAAGCATCCATTGATCTTGGCTGCCAGGCTTCCAGGAATATGCAAGTAATACCTCAGAGTATTGCAGTGGGGACAGGAGAGGATCCTGGAAGTTAATTGGTGTAATTAGTGAATTAGTGTAATTTTCCCTTGCACTTGGGAAGAGCTGAGTTTATAGGGACAACGGTAATAAAATCAAACCAACGCTCCACTCATTTGCCAGCTTGTGTTGGCTTGAGCTGCATCTGGGAGTGTTCATGCATCAACAGACGGGACCCCAGGTCCAGCCATCTTCCCAGATGCAGAAGGGCACCGATGCTGGCAGGCACAGATTTTGTCCTTAACCCTCTTAGTGCTCATATTTAAATACATGACACCAGTGCAGCTCACGGCCACGTGCTCGTCTTTCTTCTTCTATTCCTGTTTTGTAGCAGGAGGTGATGGTTGCTGCTGCTATCTCCCCCTCCCACTCAAAACTTCAGTTGAGCAGTTAAGCAGGAAGAGAAAGCTGGTACCTTCTCCATGCTGTTAAATATGTCCTGGTAATGGCTAGCCATCTGACAGCAACTTTGGGCTTCATGAGTGCCAGGGGACAATGCTGCTCTTGCTCAGATATGTTTTCCTCGGTCTGTTCATAGCCTTGATTTTTTTTTTTTTGCAAGGCCCTCGTAGATGTGCAGGAAAGAAGGGGGGAGGGATGCGATACTGTACAGAGGAATCAAGCCATATGCATTCACGCTATCCCAGTGACACTTTGTTTTTGCTGTGTGGCCCAGCCACCAAAGCTGTGTTTGTTTGATCTTGACATCTGCACTCTGCAGGAAATGGCGGTGAACCAGCTGGAGCAAACAAAGTGAATTAATGTTGTTGGAGGGAACTTGAGCGCGTAGTAGGCTTGAGAACGGCTCTGTTTCAGCGAGGGCACCACCTGCTTTGCTACTCTCTGAATGTGGGCAACAAGGTTCACTTAGCTCTGTTATAAAAACAAACTATAAATCTGCAGGAATCAAATACTTTATAGCAAGTCTCTGGTGCAGGACAAAGGCCTCCACTAACCATCTTGGCACGTTCTCGTTGCTTTAACTAAAATACGAGAGTAAAGGCAAAGTTTCTTCTTCTATATCCAGGATTGAGTGGAGCAATCCTGCCTGGTTTTGAGGTGGCTGCAAATTGAATTGAGAGGTAGTGTACGTAGACGTAGTCAGCCTGAACGCAGTGCGCCAAAGGTGTGCTCAGCCCTAAATGTTATACTGCAATATAGCCAAGTGTGGGAAACTGAAAAAAATCCACAAGACCTCCAAAAAACTAACTTGTTTATTATTCGTTCGGGTCTAAATCTAAATACGGAGCCATGCAAATACGTCTTGTATAGTTGCCGAGTTGCATGTGCTGTCGGTTTGTCATCTGCTCAGTAATTGTGTGTGTTTCTAGGACTTAGAAACGCTTGGGGTCAGCTGAGATGGTGAACAGGCTTTTGGCTCTGGCCAGCTGCTAATCCCCAGGAAATAGTGCCATAACCATTTTTGTTATGACAAAAGTATCCTTTAATGTTCAGAGCTGGAAACTGCAAATCCTCCAGCAACCTGTTCTGCGCTGGTGTGCGGGTCACAGCAGTGCTCTGTGCCTCAGTTTACCTGTTTGCAAAGCGGGTGTGGGTGTCCTGCCTGGGCTGGACACAGCTGTGAGGACGGAGGGAGGAAATGATAGCAGAGGCTCTTCCGTAGCACGCGATGCAGTGCTTTAAAAGTGCAATGATCTCCTCATTTCTGGCTGCTGCCGAGAGCAAATTGAAAGGTTAAATCTTGACCTGTAAACCTTCTATGATCTTTAAATTTATATACAGAAGTATTGAATGTGAAGTAACCAGTCTTTTCTCTTGTGACCTTCGTGCCCTATTGACCCCATCCGTTCGTTGAATGCCCGGACTCCTTTTAAAACACAAAGGTGGTACAAGAACTGGTATTACCGCTGTTAAAATGGCAGCGTAGCTAAACATGGGGCATTTCACATTGCGGTGAGCTCCAAACCAGCAATAACACAAACCATGCTTTGGCTAAATTCTGGGTGGTTGCAAATACCAATTGTGCTTTGCAAGAATGTTTACAGTTTGCTTTGCTTGTTTTCAAATGTTTAGAATTACAGTTTGTTTTGCCTGTTTTCCCTGTAGCTGCTGCAGATGGGAAAGCTGAGGTGCTTGGGGTTTTCAGAAACTTGATTATTTTTTGGGGGTGGGGGGAAATGTTGGTGAGGAGCATTACAGCTGAAGCTTCAGATTGTTGTATTTTTGCCTAAAGAAGGATGGTCTTGCCCTAAACTTTTGTGTTTCCTTATACAAAGCCTGAAGGGATATTTTGACTACAGCAAAGAAAGGTGGAGGAACTGCAAAGCTCTGATGGTGGTTTCCATCCTCCTGTATCTTCCTATTGGTTTGGGGGCGAGCGGGTGCTGCCTGCTGTCATCCGATCGCATAACGTGGGAGTATCGAGGCTGCAAAGCCCAACTCCCATCTTCTGGTTTCACTTGCTCCTTGTGGCACCTCAGGCTCTTGTTCCCAAAAGAGGTGAAATCATCCCAACACCACGCTTATATGCTTGAAGCCAGCCAATGCCATAGAAATAAGAACTCAGCTGTCTAGATGCTCAAGAGCAAAAGTGTATTTACGACTGTTAATTACTTATATAAATGCCTCTGAGCTAATCTAATATATTTATGGACAGTTCCAGAGGCATTACTGGGTTTTTCACTTGTACAGGTTTACTTCAGGTGCTCTGTAACTATTTCCATTTGCACTGTAAATTTAAATGTTCTGCCAGGTTTTGCGTATCGTCGACGCTTATCTTTAAAATCTGAACCAGCCTTGGAGGAAAAGTAATTGCTGTACATTTCGTAGTCCACTTAAGGATCTGTGCAGCCCGGCTGCTCTTAATTTTTTCAGAGATCCTGATGGAATTTGTTTACCAGGCTGCAGAAAGTAGGTCTCTTTATATATATAAAAAAATGTAGTGTATTTATATATGTGTATATATATATTTAAGAGCAGTGATTCCAGTGCTAGGAACAAAATCACATAGATGATTAGCACTGGAAGTCCTTACAGTTCAAACATGTTGCTTTAGATCAATTTAACTTTTACTTGTTAAAATAAGTGAAAAATAGATTTGTAAAACGCTGTCTCTATAAGAGAAGCAGCTCTCCTGATTTCTTTTCGCTGATTTGAGGGGTAGAGCTATAAACCTGGGGAAGCATAATGTTAATACTGCATGATCAAGCAAGAACGAACCACTTTATTTTACTTGCTTTGATTGTCACAAACCTGTCCTAATGCTTGCCTGTTGGTTGTTTGTACAGTTTTTAAGAAATATTACTACCATGGGCGCACAGGAGACAGTTACTTGGAAAAAGCACGAACTGATGCTATTCCAAGCCTCGGCATCAATACCACCTTCTTGATGAATTCATCAGTGAGCAGATCCATGTCCCTAGAGAATCAAACAGGCACGCATGATGTGCATTATGGACGTGAAACTGCCGTCCTTAGTCTCATGTTGATGTTGGGTACCCTTTGGCTTGGTCATACGCTCTATCAGTTTAAGAAAAGGTGAGTTCCTTCAGTCTTAGAGCTCAGACTACTGATTATTTCATATTACCTGTGAGGAATCGCTGGTGGTTTAGATCTTCAATTTTGTAACCCAGAAAAATCAGGTGGAACTCTTCCATTAGTGGCAGTGGAAGCCAAAGCCAGAGATGAACTTGGCTGGCCACCTGGAAAATGTTAGCAGCAGAACAAAATGTTCGGTCACTGGACGATGCCCTTCCGTATTTGGTTTGGCGTCGCAAGTGCCTTTTTAGAAAGCTTTGGGTGAACAATGTATTTCATGTTGGAACTCCTGTAACTCCCCCCAAATAGGCACTGAACCACGTTGGGGGGCAAAAATCCCTGATGGTGCTGGAAGGTCTTCTGGGAATGTACCTTCAGTGTGCTCTTGGGAGTCAAATGCCCAGCTCTAATTTGGGTTTTACTCCCGTTGCCCTTAAAACTCTTCATTTGAAATGCTTGAGTAAGCAATTAAACTAAAATGGAAATGAGACACAAACTGGTGCTCGGAAGACTTTTTTCTAGCTTGCATCTTAGTTTCTTGTTTCTTTATGGGTTTTGCTTATGCATTCATCAACCTTCAAAGGCCACATAGATTCCAGAGGATTTAAGGCTGAATCGAAGACTAATTCTTCACTCCAAATATCTCTTTAGAATTGCAAGATTGGACTGAATTTTCCCTTGTTAAAGCATTAACAGTATCTGGATTGAGAAATTGTCCCCACGGTATGGTGTTGATGGAAATTCTTTGTCTTTAAATTGCAGCCCATATTTGCATGCGAGAGTACGTGAAATTCTGTCCGACTGTGCCTTACCGATTTCGGTATTGACTTTCTCTGTTGTGGGTTCCTATATCTTCAAGGAAATAGAAAGTAAGTTTATATTTCTATTCTCTGAAATACTGGGGGAAGCTATGTAGGGTGTAGGGAAAAGAGAAATGAAATCCCAGGAAGGTTTTGGTACTAAATAGCAAAGTTCTTACAATTTCACAAATATTACGTGTACCTCCCCCCACCCCAAGAACTTGGATTTCCTCAACATTAAGTTTAATTCATTCAAACCCCTAATCAAACAAGGCAGAGTGAAGTTTTTTCTCTAGATAAATTATTCCAGTGTGTCTCTTAATTTCAATGTAATTTAAAGTATGTATCTCTTACAATAAAGAGGATCAACAATTTCTGGCAAAGAACAAAGGGCAGAGTAATTAGCAGGCAGGAAGTGTTGTTGCCAGTCATACAGACGTAGACTTGACGATCCCAGTCTGTCCTCTTTGTCTCCCATTTACGTTTTCCTAATTTAGGTGACATGGTGCGGAGCATCTGGGCAGTTCTAAGTTACACAAGGAAATCTAAAAATGAGACACCATTCATTGGCCAAATAGATCAGCTTTTCCATATCAGGAAGCGATAATGGGGACAGGAATTGCATTGTCCTGTGGTGACGTGAGTGGGTGATGTGAGGAAATGTATGGAAACAAATAAGAAATGGCTTTTTTCTGTGATGGCCATTGCATCCAGTTGGATTGATGTGCGGCCATGTGCGATTTATTCCTAGTCATGGATTTCTTCCAGTGGCAGGAAAGCAGGAGCATTTTATACTAAAATGTCTTGCACAGCTTGTTGGATACGAGGAAGTTTTAAACTGCCTCTGTCAGTTGATTAACTGAGCAGGAGGAGTATACTGCTAGTTAGAAATAAGGTTTTCTAATCTAAAAATGCCTCACATCTGTGGAAAATAAGTTTCCCTCTTTTGTTTTGCTTGAGTACATGTAATGCCTCACTAGAACTAGTAGTAATCTGTCAAATCAGGATGGCAGCCAAGTTCTAAGAGGATGGAGGAAAAAAATAAACTAAACCAGCCAGATGAGCCCATCTTCTATGGCCTTCTGGGTCCCACATGCCAGGGCATCGCGCCTGGTTTGCTGCGTTGTTTCCCCGTAGTTCATGGTGCGGGTAAAGCATTACTTGAGTCCACATGGATGGTTGGACAAGAAGGTGCCTCCTAACATCATTCCTCTCCTCTTTCCAGTGTCCAAATTTAACTACAACCCATCTGAGAGCTTGTTCGTGCTGGCCCCAGTCCAGTCCCTCTCCATTGGGTCAGTGATGAGCGCCATGGGGCTGGGGTTCCTCCTGTCAATGCTCTTCTTCATAGAGCAGAACATTGTGGCGTCGCTCACAAACGCACCGGAGAACAGGTAACGCTTTCGGTACTCCGCTTCCTCTGTGGGGGTTACATCCTTGAGTCTCTTCCCAGCACTGTTTGTCCAAAGCTTGTCTGAATATCAGAAAAGGTATTCAGGACATGTTCTTTAGAACTTCTGTTGTCACAGATGGAGGTAACTCTACTGCTTAACTCCTCACCATCCCCAAAACCCAATGTTGTAGCAGCGAGTCAAAAATTCAAAGCATCAATGAACTCATCAATTCAGCCTGTTTCTTCTTTGCCCGTATGTGAATGTTACGTAGATATCTCGTATGGTCTGAGGTCTGTGGATGTACCTCCAGATATTCAGGGAGTGTCTGACCCTTATGGACACTTGCACTGCTCTTGCAGTATAGAGGATTGTTTTGAAAATGAAAAGTTAATGACCTGCACAAATGTCCTAGCATGATAATGCTGCAGTTGAGCATCAGAAAAAAAGTGTTTGGAGCTGTTAGTCTCCAACTGAAAAAGTGGAAGTGATGTAAAACAGTATGTCTAGTGTCTGATAGGTCTGATTTATGTGCAAACTTGAATCGAGATGTTGCACTGTTAAGACTCCCTCTGTTTTTGTGCCAACTGCAATCAGATATGGTATCAAGAATGAATGTGTATGACTTTTTCCAGGGAAACCACCATGTCTCAGAGGATTTTTTGCTAATGTAATGCGTGGGAGGGTTCTCTCCTTGCATAACATACATTAGCATTCTCCATGTTGTAGCTGGAGTGACGCTGAGTTAGGGGGGAGAAGACAAGCTCAAATTCAGTTATACTAATTTGGTTTTCTTTGACCACTTGATTTTTCCTCTTATCTTTTTTTATCTCCCTATAAGTGAAGTGTTGAATAAATCTGTAATGTAAGTGGGTCATCTCTTTCCTAATATGAGTTCTTCTAAACTTTTGGTGTTTTCCACTAAAGATATCTTTAAGGAATGTAAAATATTCTTTGGAGTTCTTCATAGTGTTTTTCATAATGCCTTGTTACAGGGCTGAGCTTATGCTGATCAGGTATCAGGGCATGGGTTTTTAGAGACGGAAAAACTCGGACTTGACACCTTCTGTCTGTGGTACTACAAACAGAATAAAAATACCATCGTCTATACCGGGCCAAATGGAGAATGTGCTGTTTGGTGTCTTACCAAATGTAGTGATTTCCTCATGTAGAAGAAACAGGGAAAAGATGATGCTTGCTTGAAAGTACACTGATGTGCTTTGGTAAAGAATAATCACAGCAAGCTCATGGGACAGTCCAAGGAATACTGGGCTGGTTGGGCTGTGTGAAGATAATCTAGGATAAGGCATCTAGATCGTTGTATGTGTGTTGAGCTAGACGAGCTCAGTGGAGCCTGTCTGTTGGTCAAAGCAGGTGTATACCACACACAGTGCTGGAAGACTGCTGAGACCAAACAGTGTCCCAAGGGGACTAAAATGATGCTGCTGTTAGATGTATGGCCTTTGTATGTAGAAAGCCCTCTGAAAAGGTCAGACAGGACAATCAAATGATGATGCTGGAGATGCCTTTTGCTCCGAGAAAGCAGCACATGAGCAGGGGCCGTCCTTTCGAAGTGTGAGCCAACACAGGAAATGCGTTTGCAATCCCACCCTTCCTGCCAGCACCTTCCAGCTTCAGAAGCATTGCAATGTAGACGTCTACCTGACCTCCTCACCCTGTGGCCTCCTCAGTCAATGGAGGTGAGCACTTCCAGCGAGACAAGCCTTTTGTTCCAAAACCAAACCCCACCCAAGATTGCTGCTGCACAAACAATGGCATCTGCTGCTCTTTGAGATAGACGTTAAGCATAGATCTTCACGTGCTGGGTCATGTCTACTAGCTCCACGCACCTCATGTCCTAGAGCATCTCGGATGGCTCCAAGTCTCTGCTTAGGTATTGAATGGAGCTTGCGTGGGTGGCATTAAGACACCTAAATGGTGCTCCCTTTCCAGTCGATGGTGCCTGGATTGCAATTCAGCTGATCCCTTGTGTTGTGTCAGGGTGACAACTGCTGTATGCTCTGGTGCCCAGGCAGAAGCGCAGCTATAGAGCTTTAAGTTAGGTATCAAAGTCTGAGAGCTGAATCCTTCCCCAGCTTTTTTCCTAAATTTTACTCATGGCATCTGAGCAGTTGGTACCAATGGGTATGTCCAGGAAAGGGGCAGACCTCGCAAAAAATGGCAAGGTTAAACTAGATGCGAGTTCCGTGTTAGCAGTGGGAATGTGAAGCGGTCAGCTTCCTTGGTGTGAAGGCTGCCGGTTTCTCTCTCCCCTAACAAACAAAATGGGGAGGCTACCCTGCATTCACCAAAGTTAGGAGCGTATCTCCTTGGCTGACTACTAAGGAGGGGCTGAATCTTAATGAATTCATGTCCCATTTTCTTATCATGCAGTAGCAATTACATAATTAGGGGATTACTGCAGCATACTGAGCACATGTTCTGCCCGTGGGGGAGGAGGGAGATCAGGGTTAAAAACAAGACAGGTGGGAAACTTCAGTGTCAGTAGTTTGGCAACCCATGCCCGGGTTTCTAACCACTCCCCACGTGGACTCTGCTAGCAGATGTACGTGTACATTTTGAGTGGACTCTTCAGTAAATGTAGTGGCAAAACGCTGATGAAATTTTCATGGGCTGTTATTTTAGCGGGTTGCCTTTCTGCTCAGCGTTGTTCTTTCTAGGAGGTGACTGCTTTGGGAGCAAACGATCAAGTTTCATTACCTTTCGTGTTCATGTAATGCAGGCTGTAAAGCAGGAGGAGCGTGAAATCGCTCTGTGCATGGAAGTGCACTTCGGTGTTCAGCGTTCGAGCTCAGGTTCAGCAAGAGCAGCCTGTTACAGTTTGCACTGGGTGTAACTGCTCTCAACAAAAACCTCGTTTCAGGTTGGTGAAGGGAACAGCCTACCACTGGGACCTCCTTCTCGTTGCGCTGATTAACACGGGGCTGTCAGTCTTCGGCCTCCCGTGGATCCATGCTGCCTTCCCTCACTCCCCAATGCACGTCCGTGCCCTGGCCTACGTGGAGGAGAGGGTTGAAAATGGACACATCTACGAGACGTAAGTAGGAACCGTGGAGCTGTCTTGGATCTCTTTGGTTTCATTTGTGGTTTCCTAATCCTTTGGGTACAGTGGGTTATGTGGTTGGGGCATTAGCGGTCTTCAAGAAGACCTGCAAGGTATGAAGGTGGAGGGGAGATGTACCAAATGAAGCCACCTCAGCCAGCATGGCCTGTGACCCTGCTTCATCCCGCTTCACCAAAGTGCTTGTTTTAGGACAGACACAGATTTATGCTCTTGTCAGTGGCTGGCGGCAGCCTGCAGGCATTCCACCCACTCCGGTACAAATTCTTCTCTGGAAGAGTCGGCCAAGGTCTTTTTCAGGTTTACCCTTGTTGAAAGCTGAGGAGATGCTTTGGCCAGATCTTTCCAGATGTCTTCACCAGAAAAAATCCCGTCTGATTCATTGCCTGAAACCTGTCTGGTGGTTATTACAAAGGGCAGGAAAAATGCAGCATTATTTCAGAGCTCCCATAGCATCTTCCACCACGTTTCGGGAAGGCGAGATGCTTATTAAATTCTCTTGGTTTTAAGCAAAAGCAACTGTAAAGCCATGCCCGGGTCATGGCTTTCTATTTAAGACCAGCTTTTTTGCTGACACGCTCCTGATAAGAGACCTATTTAAAAAAAATTTAAAACCTAATTTCTCATGAAACCTGCTCCAAAATAGAGATTATCTGGTCTGTTTGATCTCCGTATGTTACAGCTGAGTGCTTTTACCTCAGAAGTGGTAATTTCCACTCACATGCCATTAGTTTTAATTATCCTGTCTTGGTTTCCATTTTCAGAGTTGCCACTTAGCAAAAGTGAGGCTAAGTGGCCATTTACTTTGGGGGATGGAGTGGGTCTGTCTTTTAATTTTCGTCTCACCTTCACACTGTTCTTGGTGCCAGTTGGCCCAGCCCAACCTGTGACAGTTGCTTTTTGGGTCAGAGATGGACAGATTTCACCTTCCACATCTGGAAATCACTGAGTCCTGCTGCTCCCTGCAACACTTCTACAGACCTTTCCTGGGAAATCAGTCCCTTGGGTTTGTATTCCCATTAGTATGTGTTGGTATTAGTTGTTCCCACAATTATATCTGTCTTGAATAAGTGCTAAACCCTATTTAAAAAAAAAAAGCAACTTTGTAATTTAAGTTCTGTAGGGTTTTAATCCATGCCCTTGCTCCTGGTGTCCATGATCTGCTCTGGGATATCTCTGCTCTCCATTTCTTTGAGATGCAGAATTTACACTTTGAAACCCATGTACCAAGCCTCCCTCCTGTGTCTTCTGTTGTCAATTTTAATACGTGGTGGCTTTTTTCCTGTTTTGCCACCCCCTGTCTCTATTCCTCACTCTGGCTTCTCCCGGACAAAGTCCAGTTCCCTGCCTGAATTAAGGACTACCTTCTGCCCTCATCCTCAGCTCACTCACCCAGCTGCCCTAAAAGAGCATGGGAGAGCCCTCTTTGGCCACGCTAACCTAGATATGGCTCCAGTGATTATCCGTAAAAAGACTGAGGGATGCCCTGATCTCACTAAGCGTGTTCCTCTGCCAGAGGCAAATCGGTACGTAAATGAGCGCTCTGAACTGGATATTGGGAGTGAAGGGAACGAGGATTTCTTGGTTACTTGAACTCCCTTTGAGACTGAAGCTTTTTGTTCTCTGCAAAGCATTGAGCTATAAACAGGAGGCTCCGAGCGATGTTGTCATCTTTCTTTTTTTCTTCCTCCTCTTAGCTCTGCTGAAAAAGAAGTGTACTGAAGCTCAATTGGAAACTCAGGAGTTCTTTCAGCGCTGGCTCCTTTAGCAGGCTCCTTTCCTGCACTCGAATCAAAGCTCTCAGTGAGAGTGATGATATAAACAAGAATAAAGATATGTCACAATGAAAGCAAAATTTTCTTCTCCCCTGTAGAGTAACCACTTGAGTTTCATGCAGCAATCTTCAAAGAAGCTCTCGTTACTCATATGGAGGAGGTCGGGAATAGCTAATCCCATGCTAGCTGTATTTAAAGGGTTCTGGGGAAATGAGCCTGGATTATGCCTTAATCTCCATTAATTACTTCATTTCCATTGCAGCACAGGCTTTCTGGAGCTGCTTCCTCAAGGGCCAAACCAGATTCTGAACACATGCAAATTACTGGATTTCTTCTATTGGCTTAATGTGACTGTTCTTGATGTCCTTACCCTGGAAATAAGAAAGGTGCTAGAATTGACAAAAGACCAATTTGAGGCTGGGAACTTCAGTTTTAAAGATATTGTTTGGTCAATTATGAGCAATTTTAACTATGTTCTGGTAAGAAATTCCAAACTACTTTAATAAGTGGCATTAGCAGGAGCTGGCAGTAGTAGTTGCAGTACATCTTGTGTGTGATCAAAGACTCTTCAGTTTGTGATTGCTGCATCCCCAAGAGATGACAGGCAGAAAATTTCATGAACTTCAAAAATCCATTGCCAAAGGACTGCTACTCTGAGCTGTTCTTGTCCTTGCAGACTTGCATCTGATTGAAGTGCGGTGGCTTCAATATCTAATTTTGATCCTGAGCTCTTTGGTTTGCATGACTTCACTTGCAAGGAACCTAGCAGGCTTGTGTGTGCTCAGACTGACGTTTGCAGGTCATGAGCGTCCCCAGCAGTGGATTAGATCTTTGCCTGAAATAGCAGAAATGCTTCCTCTGTAGCTTGCCCAATGACGAAGCCAGGAGAACTCTTGCTGTACCTGGATGAGGCTAAATCAGTTAGTGCATCCTTTCATTCCTGCCTTACTGGGCCACTTGAGAGGCTTGTAGTGGTTGTGATAGCTCTGAAGTAGTCTGACCACTCCTTATAGGACTATCAAATTACTCTCGCACAGTTGCACTTTAAGCTTGCTTGGCTCTGTCATCTCCAAGACTTCTGTGCTGTGGTGATCCAGACCTGGAGGCAGTGAAAAGGGTGCCAAACTATGTCCACCTAGATGATGTCCCAGTTCTTCCAGAGCTGGCAAGAGCAGTCTGCAGATGAGAGTGAAGTGCTCTACTCTCCCTTGGCTTCTCTAGGCATTGGCAGGCACCTCTTGATGTAGGAGACTTGCGAGAGGATCTGAACAAAATCTGCTTGGAAGGAGGAAAGCTGTGGTTTCTGCTGTTTAAACCTAGCCAGGGGAGGGGGGAAGTTACTTAGGGGTTAACACCTCCTGTGGCTCTTCTGTGCATCCTCTCTCCGTAATCCTAGATAATATGTATGATCTGCCCCATTACTCACCAAGGAACTCAAAAGTTGTCCTTAGGACTTTGTGTACCGTTTGTGATATCTGCTGTTCCTTAGGTCTCGTGTTAATTCTGCCGTGTTACCCAAATCCTGAGAGAAAGCCTTAGGCTGTTATTCTTTCCCCTGTCTCTCTAAATACAGATGTGGAAGGCTCCTTCATCCCCACAGCTCATTATACTCTTGAATGTATAAACAGAATTGAAGTTCAACGTGACCTTACTTATAAGCAAGACTCCCAAAAACTTAATACTGAAAGAATACACTGGGAAGCAACCTTCTTTGGGACAGAAGGGATTACAAAGTCCCAGCAGTGCATATGTAAAAGAGGAAAATGTGTTTTGGTAGATCTCGTGGCTGGCTCTCATGTTAATCTTCAGACTATTTTGTGTACAACGTTAATTTGGAATATGAGTTCTCACATCCAGGGAATGAGGCCACCAGATGACACCAAAACAGCCTATGGACAAGAATTTCTCCTGATAATAGGGGGATTTACTGGCTAGCTTATCCACTGAATTGGTGGATTTATCTTCTCAAAAAAAGTGCTGTTAAGAATCCCCCTTTTCTCTATTTATAAGTAGTCTTGAAAGATGAGGGTTTTCTTTCCTCCTATTGTTTCTGGTATTTTTTCAAAGCAGAAGGAGGTGCTCACGGGCTTAGCTGAAGTGAAAAGAAAACAAAGCAACCTCCTCTCACCCCCCAAGTAGGCTCTGAAAGTTGCTGCATGCTTTCCTGTCAGTCTTTTCTTTCCCCCCCTTAAAAAAAAAAAAAAAGAGATCTATCTCTGGTCTGTCAGCTCTGGAAAATTTGCATTAATTAATTACATGTTTTGCATGGTAATAGGCGATTTGCAGTGCAACTGCTATTATCCACAGCAGAATTAAACTTCTAGCTCCCTGGATAGTGCTCTCAGCTTTCCCTTCCATATAAACAAGGAGATCCTCATATGCATCAAAAATGCTGACTTGCAGTCAAGACAGTGTGTACTTTTTTGGTTTTTGCAAGAGGTTCATTAGTTCCCGTAGAAGTCAATGAATTTCTTTTGGATAAAAGCCAATTGCGTATGCACTGGGTAAATTGAGGAAAGGATTACTGCCCAGAAAGAGGATTCTTGCCTGGCTTTTTGGGGTTTGGTTTTTTTCAGGGGTTTCTTTTTTTTTTTGGTAATGTGCTAAACAGAATTAGTTTAGAGGGAAATTTAGTTCAGGGTAGGATCTGTGGAGCTTTGCAGAAGGGGAATTTGGCATTTTTCCAGCTGCTCTGTTTGAGCCGTGGATTAAGTGCCTGGCCTGGATCCAGCAGAGCTCTGCCTTCTCAGTGTCAGCACGGGGCCAGAAGCGCTGATCTCAGTGCAGTGGAGATGCGTTTCCCTTTCCCGAGCGGCACGTGTCCTGCACCTATGCAGAGTAGTGAGCCCCAACGATAAGCTTACATGGATACTGGGATATTATCCTACTCCCCTAATCCCTGTTTTCTTGCTTTCAGGATTGTGAGCGTGAAGGAGACACGGCTGACAAGCTTAGTGGCAAACTTCTTGGTTGGCCTCTCGCTCCTGCTTCTTCCTTTCCCTCTCCAGTGGATCCCAAAGCCGGTCCTCTATGGCCTCTTCCTCTACATTGCGTTGACCTCCATTGATGGAAACCAGCTCTTTGAAAGGGTGGCTCTCCTGCTCAAAGAACAGGTACATGGACCAGCCTGGTGGAACAGAGAAGGAAATTGTATTTACAACCTTAGCACCAAACTGTGCTAGGAGCTAACGTGGAAAGCTGCTGGTGTTGGGAATGGGGTTACCCCCAAAAGTCATGTTCTCAGGAGTCTGATTTCCAGCTCCAACCTGCACTTTCCATATCCCTTTCACCTTTCTCTGCAAAGAGGGAGTGAAACTCGATGGTCTCTAGTTTAGCCTGGCTGCCACTGAGACATGAGCAAGAGAAGTCTTTTCCATTAAAGCGGATGAATGAGTGGGAGAATAATGTGGTGTCAAACAACAAAAGTGGCGTGGTTATTGTTGGGTTAAAAAAAGGTGGTAGCCAAATTGCTCATAGAATTGCACTGCATCTTGTCTGTCTTTCAAATTCTGCATAAATTGCTTTCCTTTCTGCATTTCCCTGCCACAAAAACATTTGAGCTTTCTTGTTCAGAGCGATGTCTCGGGTATAGTCCTTTTTTCATGCTGCTAAGAATTGCTCCGGAGCCCCTATCTCCAGAAGACAAAAATGAGTGCGTGAATGGAGCCAGGATAGCTGCTACCAGTGAAGACACCCCCTAAACTGTGTAGAGTGCAAACCAAAACCACATTCAAACGATGCCTTTTTAAAGAAGCAGTTGCACAAACTGTTGCTCACTGAATGTAGAGTGCTTGTAAGTTTTCAAAACCCACTGTGATGTCTGTCAGCTGCAGAGTACGTGCATTTTAAAATTTAAGAAAATATTAAAAAGCACATGCGTAGTGTCAGTAAATGGTGATCTTTGATCTCCCCAACAAAGCTTCAGAACACGTAATTTTTTTGCTATATTTTACGCTTTCATTTTTGACTTGTGTGAAATACCACGAGGTAGGATTTTAAACTCAAGATTAAATTACTTGCATTATTGAAACCCTTCTCATGTGGGGTGAAACCAAATCTGGAAGATCTGTTTTCAAACCATCTCTATTACAAGTGGCAAGAAGGTGTTAGCTTGCAGTGTAGGTGGTACCTGGGAGCAGTAGCGAGTCTCCAGCTCACCTTCTCTTATGTAACAAGGGTCAAGGGCTTAATGAGCCCAACATTTGCCTCTGCATCTCTGCTAATCTATCTTGATCTCTAATATTACATCCCAGAGGTTAAAACTGAAATCCGGGTAAAGATTACATTTGTCATGTCAATTTTAGGATGAGGATTGAATAGTTACTGATGTATGTGGAATATTACTTCTGGGTTTAGTACAAATTACATGTGGAATTTTCCAAGCTTTGGTTTGGAAAATTAAAAAGTATTCTCAAATATGGTGATCTCCCTTTCCTTGAAACTTTTTTAATGAGTCATGGCACAATCTGAAATCCATTGAGTCTGTATCGGTGCCAGCAGACAGTCGCTCATGCTCTTCATTGATGTATAGACAGTGAGTCAAAGCCTGTGCTCAGACATGAGCAAGTAACTGTCAAAAGAAACCACGAGTGATATTTAGCCTATTAATGTCACTTTTTTCCCTTTCTTTCTCAAAAATGAATAGCTTATGAGAGTTGAGAAAATCACTGCAGTCTGAGTACAGCCTCTTCCTGCATCTCCCCAATCTCGTCTCCTGGTCTTCCCCTCCCAGGGTTCAGCCAAGAAATGGGATGACTGGGGGCAAGCATGGAGTCTGATCAGCAGAGAACAGAAGGCTATAAAATAACGAGGAGCTGGGTTTCAGGTGGAGAAACCATCCAGCAGTAACAACACCTAGAAGGCATCTGCTTACCATCACCCCCCTGCCCACCCCCACAGGCACTTCACATGTTGCTGCAAAGCCCTGATAATCCTACTCGGGGGAATCTCAGTACCGTACTTATCAAGATATTGTATTGCACTCCAGATGCTCCTAAAAGCAATTTTAGCTGTGTGGTGTGTCTTTTCTTCTCCAGGTTCCTAGTGCCCAGTCATCTTCTGTGCGTTGCTGCCAATGCTGTGGTTTAAGGCACTTGCTTTAACCCTACAAATCCTGCGTTCAGCTGTTGAACCTGTTAAGGACTCTGATGTTGATGCACTCTGTGTATAAATTGATGACGACTTTAAAACCCTTGTGTTCAAAAGCCTGTGCCACGCTCTGCAGTCACAAGTCCAGGTTGCTGCATGTCTAACGTGCAACTCTTCTCTTCCCAGACTGCTTATCCTCCGACACATTACATCCGCAGAGTGCCCCAGAGGAAGATCCACTATTTCACAGGCTTGCAGGTCCTGCAGCTCCTCATCCTCTGTGGTTTCGGCATGTCACCATTGCCCTACATGAAGATGATCTTTCCACTCATCATGATAGGGATGATCCCAATCAGGTATGAAGCTTGGCTGCCTTTTTTTCCTGTCTCCCGTGCCTTTTGCCTTCAGGCTTGGACTGCAGGAAGCCTGAGTGGTCTAGAAGGGCAGCCAGTACTTTCCTGAGTAGCCAGATCCTGGAAGTAGGTGATGGTGACCTCTTCTCATGCCTGAGCAGCTGGTGAAGGAGGAATAGTGCTGAGAACCTGTGATTTCACTGATGCTGGGTGTTGTGCAGAGGGTTTTGGGCTGGCGGGTACTCTTTTTCCAGCTAGCAGAGGGGCAAATAAGTGTCCTTTTGCAATGCCTGCGAGACGTCTGATCTCCCTGAGAAGCTGTAGTCTGAGCATTCCCGCTAGGTATTTGATAATGTTACTTATTGCTTTGCAATTTGATTTCCTAAGGCCTGTGCTCAGAGCAGAGCTAGAAACTTTTCCTAAGAGGAATCCTTATCTCTTATCCAGTGCTGTGGTGACCTTACAGACCTCCCACACTGCTGAATGCCATTGCCAATGATCATTAGGTCAAACTGGCCGTGTTTAGCATTAAAATGTATCTTTAAAACTGGGAGGACCCCACAATATCTTGCAGTCTTGAGAGAGAATCATTGAGAAATTTAACTAATTTCATCCTTAACGTTCATTAGCAGCGACTGCCCATCATTCTCTAGTTAAATCATTCATGCTCTCCATCTTTTGGATATAATGAGAAGCCATAATAAGATCTTGGAAGGAACAGATCTGTTTCCAGTCCCCTCGATAATTTTTAGGCCACCATGGCATCCAGCGATATCTGGTTGTATTTGAGCTTGCAGTCTCAGAGATTTTCTGTCTTATCTCAAAGTTCAGGACTACCAATGTGATAATCTGCCAAGGCAGCTATTGTGGTGTTTTCCTTGGGTGATAAAGATGGGTCCAGTTCTTTCTAAAACAAAAGCAAATGTCAAAACTACCATGGCTTTCAACAGGATCAGGTTAGAGCTATTTGGGCTGGATTTTTAAAGATAAACAAAATCTTGGAAAACACCGAAATTATTGTTCCTATGGTAAGAGTCTCTTGCCCACCCTTCACATAGGCGTCGCTTTGGATGACTGGTTAAGTGGCTGGTAAATACTTCAGCTGTGTGCAGTGCTGGATGATTGACTCCTGTGGGAATTGCAAGTCTCAGCACAGAGCAGCTCAGTACAGAAAAGAAAACATGGGATGCTCTTTGCCAAACATTGAAGTATTGGACGTAGTGCAATAAGCTAAATTAGTGCTGTGTCAAAGAACCCGATTTTGTAATAAGAGCTAGATAATTTAGTGGTGCAAATATATCTTCTTTTGAGTAAATAAGATACTGTCATCTTACACTAGCTCTGTTGCTAACTTGTTTCTCTTTCCAGAGCAGCTTTTTCTAGTAGCTGGATAATCAGGTCTAAGGTCTTACCTGGCACAATACAGAAATTTGCCCCTGGCTTTCCTTTCTCTGATTTCTTTTGCCTTCATGTAGTTTCTGTGGGCTCCAGCCGAGAAGGCAGCACCATGATGCATGAGCTCTGTAGTTAACAACGACTTTTTCACAAAGATTTGGCACCTAAATAGATGAGACAGAGGAGAAGAAATGAAATATCTTTTCTCTTTTTTTTTTTTTAAGTGAAGGGAGGAAGAGGAGATGGGAGAGTAGCCAGGGGTCAAAGTCAAGAATCAAACCCAGATGAGTGAGTCATGGCTCAGTGTCCCATCCCGAAAACCAGCCATGTTACTTGTCTGTCTCAAAGCCACATTTCCATCTGTCCGACATCATTAGATGTATTATTTGCATTGTCAGTGGTGAGGGACCATCTTTTTCCACTGGTGGGGTGTTAATGGGAAAGATAATGGATTTCAATGGCTTCTCATTATTGCAGTGGAGAACAGCCTATTGGGAGAAAATGTGATCTCTTTGGGTATCCCCTGTTCCTGGCTTTGATTCAAAACTTTGGGATGACTAGTTTTTGGTTACGCTCTAATCCCTGCTCTGAGGAATACTGAGGTTAAGGTTGCTCAGAGAGGAAGAATCTTCTTTCCAAGTTCTCAGTGATGCTTATCAGTGCTCTCACAGCTCTCGAGCATTTTATTTCATGACAGGTCTATTTAAGCAGATCCTGGTACTTCTCAGTAGTAAGTGCTGTTTGGGATCTCTTGCATAGCTATTGAAAAGGCCTTTCCAAGTCTTGAACTGGCTTTCTGGTGCTTTGTGCCTTATTTTAACAGCTGAAGAATAGCTTTCTTGGTAAGCAAGGAAAAGTGTCAAACTAAATATGCAGTAGGATTTAATGAGAGCAACTTCATAGCTTATTGTTACAGTGCTTTGCCTTTCTCACCCCGATGGGTTAATTCGTGACGATATTCTTGCAAACAAATATAAAAACCAAACCCCAAAAGTAAGGGAATCACCATCTCCATGATCCAATGGAGAATCCAGACTCTGGGTAGGGATGGAGTCTTAGCAGCAGCTGGAGGAATGAATGTCACAGCTCTTAGCCTGTTGCTGTGGTCTCAAGTCTTGCTGATAGACTTAGTGCTTCTCTAAAGACCAAAGCTTCTGGGTTGTCTTGTAAAGCTTCTTTGTGGGAGAGCTGAAAGGAGTGAGCTTCGGGTACTTGGAGAACTGAGGAAGTGCAAGACAAATAACCCTCGGATGCAGGTCTTTGAGCCAGCCCTGTAAATTTAGAGGAGGGTTTCTCCTGTGAGCTCTCAGTGCTGGTGTTGATAGGGTTGTAATGAGTGTAAGGCTGCATCAGGTGGGGTTTGTGTGTTGGGAAAGTGTGAGGAAAGTGGTGAAGACAGTAGAAACTAGAAGAAAATGGTGGTTCTTGGCAAAGTAACCCACCTGCTAGCAAACTGGAGGCAGCAGGAAGCTATTGCCTGCCTCCCCAGCACAAAGCAGAAGCATAGCTGTGGGTCAGGTGAGAGGGTACATTTTTGGCACCTTTAAGACTTTGTGGTGACAGGGTACTTTAGGAAAGAGACTTTTCTCCTTGAGGATGATATCTTCTTCAACCTAAATGAGGAGGCTTCTTCTAGGAGGAGCTCTGCACTATTATTCCTATAAATGCTGTATTTGCTTGCAGGATTTTTTTTCTCCACTTTCCCCCACTTCATCTGCCCTTTAGTTGGGTGAATCTGTTGTATGCATGGCCACAGACAAACTCAACTGAGAGTCTCAGGACAGACAAACAAAATTTTATACAACGATAAACAGGCACTAATGGTATCTCTGGTTCAATCTTAGGTATAACCTGCTCCCCAGGATCATTGAAGCCAAGTACTTGGATGCTATGGATGCAGAGCATTAAACGGGGTCCTCCACGCACGGAGCAGTGAGGACAGCTCTTTTGGAGTTGAAAGGCAGCTTTGCTGAGGTGTAGAACAATCTATTTGCAGTTCTTTCTTTCACCACTTTCTTTCTGCTCTAATATGGCATTGGTAATGCACACATATCAAAGACCAACTGAGCATTGAAGTGTCAGACCAAAACAGCCTTGGACTTGGGAGGCCGATGCTCTTTGGAGCTGTGAGGCAAGCAAGCTTTATGGAAATGTTACTTTCCACATCCCAAAACTGGAAACCCCAAAGATCAGCGTGTCTGTACGGTTGGAACATGCGTTCTCGGAGTTGTCATGTGTTCCCTTGTTTGAGGGGTGGGGGGAATCTCTTTTTTTTATGCACCACATCCCTTTCTTCCAAAACACTATAAGGACAGCAACTGACCCTTCTTTTACAGAATGACAGTCCTGTTCTGGCCTTTGAATTCAATTTCCCGTGCATCCAGTATTCCCAAATTGATATTCTGGGTGGGATGGCCTCGTGCTAAATCACTGGTGTCAGGAGAGATGTCTGGCCATCTCTTCAGATTAGCAGGGTTGGAAACAGATATAACTTGTACTGATACGATCTATGGCTCTGGATGAATATTTAATTCCTACAAATGAGCTGGAAATGTTCAGAGGTTGGGCTCGCATGGTGATGTTGATGAAACTGCATCTGGGTCTAAGCTATTTGGGAATTATTTTGGATCTTTCTGCCACTACTACTCGGTAATCAAACACAGAAGTGTAGTTTTGCACAACTGCAACGTTCTTGCTTGCACCCAGAGTCAGATGCTGAAACTTGTCAAAGGGCAGTTGTGTTAATGATTGCATATACATATGTACAGTAGCGCCTATGTGTACATATATACATATGGATTTGTGTATATATTTTGCATAGATATACAAATAGGCCTGATTCTTTCAAAATATCAAGTGTTTGTGCAGTCAGTGTTACCTGTGATGTCTTGACCATATACTTGTTCTCTGCTTCAGTGCTGCTTTTTCTCATTTGAGATACGGTCGCTCTTTTTCTTTTGAAGCTGCTCAGTTACTGTTTTTGTTCATGTGTTGCTTTATTCAAGGTGTTCCTTTGCTTTCTTCTTCCCATGGCTTGAGACCTTCATCATTCTGTCTTGGATGCTCCAACATGTGAATTTTGCATTTAATTTTAATGTACAGCATGCAATGAAAGTTTTCCTCTTTCGCCTAATCAATGTTTGTTGGTCATTTCATTGTTTCTGTTTTGTAGCTAATCTCCAGTTTTCCCCGCTCCCAGACATTATATTATATTTCCAGATGAATCTAACTTCTGCTGTCTCTTATATTTCAGTTTATTTAATTTTGCTTGTACTACGGTCAGTTTTCTTATTTGGAGTACTGTGAAACAAGCTGCCCTTTAGTTTAGTGCTTGCCCTTTGCACACTACAGATCACAGGTAAAGCGTTAAGAAAAAATGTGGACCTCTGAAGATGATGAACTTTCAAAACAGCAGAAATGAGAGAAGGGTAATATAAAATGAAATGCAAATATATTATGAGCACAGAGAAGTGTTTTTACCAATTGCCCGGTAAATGGTGCAGAGTTTTTATCAGCACATGCCCTACTGATTGGGTGTTCCTCTGCATGATGAGGAAGACCAACTCTGAGGGAGAAAAGCATTGGGTAAAAAGCTCCTATGCTGAAACTAAGCCAGACTCAAGCCACTGAAGATTTGGTGGATTTGCACTAAATATCAGATGGTATGATATCTTA
This sequence comes from Balaeniceps rex, assembly GCA_013401315.1. Taxonomy (NCBI): domain Eukaryota; kingdom Metazoa; phylum Chordata; class Aves; order Pelecaniformes; family Balaenicipitidae; genus Balaeniceps; species Balaeniceps rex. The sequence continues at coordinate 53,198 of VYZW01063304.1, forward strand.
ATGTCGCGGCCTACGGCTTTAAAACATGTATGAAAAGCTAAATTTTTATTTTCGTATGAAACCCTTCATCTTTGTATTGATACTTGATGGAGGAGAGCAGTAAGAGTGTTCCCAAGAACGTGGCCATGGCTAATATCTCCCAGGGGGAAGCCCTCAGCTTAGCAAGCAAAACAGCATCGCGTGACCCTGAAAGCATGACCTTCGTGTTGCACCAGCCAACTCTTGTGGGACCGCTGAGAAGTCTCAGGGTTGGGATGACCACCCTAGTACATCAAACAAGGTAATGCCATGCATTTGGCTTTCAGTCGGTCTTCGGTAGCAGGGGTAACTTATGCCGTGTCTGAGAGGTGGCGTGACAGCAGGTATGAATACGTGCGTGGTTTCTGACCGCCTTCATCAATATTTCCTAGCTTTTGAGTCATTTCAGTGGTGAGATCACTAATAGCTGTTACCAAGGTCTACGTGCAGAAACAGGGCAAACAGGATTGTGGGATAGTGCAAAGGCGGAGGTGGTAAAAGTATGACTGATCTTCAGTCTGCAGAAAAAGAGCAGGTGACAGCAGACAGTTCAGTACCTGTTGTAAGACAGGGAGTGCGAGACACTGATGATGCTTAAATAACATGCTTTTCCCCTGGATGTCAAAAGATTTAACCAAAGGTAGAATGAAAAGCATCGTCCTGTGGTTGAGTAAGCACGTGTCCTGGGGTTGCATTTCGGGTGTCTCAGCTCTTGGCAGGAGAAAGTCACCCTGTGGGCTGGTTTAAATCATATTGTGGATGCTGTGGCTGGAGGAAGGAGAGGACATGCCTGAGGGAATTTGGCTCTGGTCCTCTTTGAGGAAGAGCAGAGGTCCTGGGTGAAACTTCCTCCAGTGCAGAGCATGGTGGGGTGAACTGGCATGCAGGTTCTTGCCAGAGGAAATAGTTTTGAGATGCACCCTCCATCCCTCCACTTAGAAGGACCAAAAATGTCCCCATTTAAAGCCTCTTCGAAAGCATCAGTCTCAGATAGTGTCAAATGTTGCTAGTGGAGATCATTTAAAAATCCAGATAGCTGGGGGGGATTAAATATCCTTCACAGCTCTTGTTTATACCTTTTATTGCTATTGCTTTACCAGCATGACTTCAGTGTTCATATTTTCTTTGTAGCATCAATAGGATTCTGTTTTGCAGGGTTTTCTTTCTGCAGAAGTCAGGGGCCAAAGAATCAACTGATGGGAAATCGGCACAACTTGGGAAAAGAAGTTGTGCTGGCTTAGACTGGTTGACCATTTGGACCCATGTCTCAATATATGGGTAGAAGGGAGGTGTGAGACTCGAGGCCTCTTGGCTTGTAAGGGGTTGTAATGATCCTGCAGAGGATTTTTTTTTCATACGAGTACCTTTTCTCTTCTTGTTTGCTTCTGGTTTTGCTGACTTAAGTGCAGGCGTTTCCAGCAAGTAGGCTAACTAGGGAAGGAGTTTGTTCAGAGTTCATTGAGCACTTTAATACTTCTGTGAAGGTTAAGACAATTAGAATGTAAAAGAAGTTTTGTTATAAGCTCTTTATATACGCACAATGCTATGTATAACTGTTGCCAAAGAACTGGGTTTGAAAGATGTTGATAGCTATTAAGAGAGTCCGTGACGTTCACCTGGAACCGCAAGGTAGTAAAAAGCTTCTGAAACGAGTGGATTTTGGAAGTTACCTTTTGACAGCTGCCAAAAATGATCAGAAACTGGGGAGAGAAAAAACTACTACTCAAACTTGTAGTTTTTGATCCTTGCGTTGAATGTAGGAGCTGGAAGTTAGCTTGACAATTAAAATTGGATTTATACGTGAATAGTTTTGTTGGTCTGAGACTTTATTTTGTTGCCTTCAAAAATACTGTTGACACGCTATGTATGGAAATAGATGTGTTTCTCCATGTAAATTAAGGAAAGTTGGTGAAAACACGGACTGCTGAACAGGCGGTATAGCACTTTCTAGATTGCTTAGGAAGCGAATCTGACAACTTCACTAGCAACAATCCCCAAATTCTCTGGCGTCAACATTTGAAGCTATTAATAAATGTTAAGCTCTACTTGGGTATGCATCAGTGCATTGCTGCAAAATGATGGGGATGGAGTAAATGAATTCAACCGGTTTGCTTCAGAGCTGCCATCTGGTGAAATCCTTCAAGATGAGCCCAACAACTGTGGGACGTGATACAGGCTTCCTGATGACCTGTGTGAACTGGGATGCTCTGAAAACAAATACAGTAGATGGGCACGTTTCCATGTACTGTAGGTCAAACAATTCTCCCCAAAAGGTCCATATCTGCAGCTGTACCGAAAGACTGAAACTTTTTTAAACTTTTGCATATTGTATTTGGCTGCTTTAGAAACTGCTGCTGAAGTGTGTTCTGTGGACACTCTGAAGAAACGCGAAGTTGGCCAAAGCTGGATATAGCTGGAGAACACTTACGGGTGGGAAGGAAGGGTTGGGTGGGTTGGTTTTTTTTTGTGGAGTTCTCAGCACCAAAAAAGGGACCCGAGACGTGCCATGTCACCAAAAGCACCTACCATTTTCCAGTCTGTGTCCTACTAAGCATGTATCTACTCTACCTGTTGACACATGTTCATGTTATTCCTTGAGCAAGCTTTTCTTGTTCATTGTGTTCTGTATCTGCCCTTTGTAGTGTTTCACAGAATCTTTTGGTTGGAAAAGACCTTTAAGATGATCAAGTCCAACTGTAGGTAGGTTTCTACCTACCTGGAAGGTTAATGGGCAGAACCGGGGTTGGCTCAAGCTCATCTCTTGTGTCCGTCCCCCCAAAACTTCAGTGCAAGCCATTTTCTCCATCTCCTGACCCAGCTCTCATCTTCCCCAGCCCTTCTTTGGAAGTTGATTCTGGCACCCCCACGGTGGGACTGCTGCCAAAGTGCCAAGTGGGTATTTTTCCCTGGAGGACTAGAGCCTGTGTCTGAGCAGCAGCACGGCAGCGGCTGCTCCCCTGGGGCTTGCTTTGCCATAATAGGCAATTATGAAGGATCCATAATTGTCCTACAGTTGCACTGTCTTCTGCATCTCTTTAGATGATTACTTTATGGCGCAGTGTTCCAGTTGGGCTGTCCTCCTTTCATCTGTCAAGCTTCCAAAACAACTTAAATAGACATAATGGGATGGGTTTGCCCCATTTTCTATCTGTGCTGAGGCCTGTGGATGTTAGAGAAGAATAGTCTTCTCTAATTGTTTTCATATCTAATTAAGGCATTTAAGTACAAACCCTGTCCATTACACTACTGGCTGCAGATCTGGTTGCAAAGAGCAAACCATCAATATTGTGTAAAGAGCAAACAGATGAGGGAGTTGTACATGCTTTAGAAATACAAATTAGCACTTTCCTCTTCAGCTTTTGTGTGTTTTCCTTTCAAACGAAGACAATTCTTGGCTGTGTCTGTCTTTCCCTTGTAGAAAACTCTGCATGAGCTTGGATCACTTGGTACTGTTCTGATGTAGCATTAAATACTAAGAGCTTGTCCTGGGGGAGATGCTGCCTTCTGCTCTCCATCTGCATCTCTGCTGCAAAGAGCTGCTTACTTGGAGAGCTGAAGTCTGATCTTGGAGCAGAAGAGGGGGATGCATGCGGCATCTCGGTTGGTCATCCGTCTGACAAATTCTTGCTGCTGCAAAAGCTATCAATATCCCTCATTTAACTGCAGGTGGGAGTCCCAAAGGTGAACAAAATGGCAAAGAGTTGGGAAAAAAAAAAAAAAACAAAACAACAGTTTGCAATTAAATTATCTCCCTCTTTGAACTGAGCTATGCTGGCTTTTTGCTCTTAGCATAAAAAAAAAAATGAGCTCTCTAGCAGTAAATTATTTGTTATGTGATCAGGGTTTTGCAGAAAATCAGCATATCAAATTCAACAGCTGGAGTATCAGGTTTGGTGCTTGGGAGGCTTGCTGAAGGGCTCAGATCAGTTCTCGCTCTGCCTATCAGCAACAACTGGTGTCTCAGCATGCTTTTTCCAGGCATCGAATTTAGATAAGTTTTACGTGATCGGATGGCTTAGGTGGTTTCTGCAAGTGTCCGTACGAGCGATGGCAGGGTAACATGGCCGTGCTGGTCTCTGCCAGGTGTGGCTGGAGCAGAAGATGGAGCCCAGGGTGCTGTGAGAGCTGGCATCACCAGTTTTGCAGGTGATCTCTTTTCAGGAGGTGGTTGATTGACATCCGAGTGACATGCCTGAGCTCATGCAGTGTACCCTCCTCTCCGTGAGCTGCTTACCTTGGTGGCTAACACAGCTCCCTTTCTGTTATGTAAAGCATGTATCTATAGCAGCACGTATTTCTGAACTTCTCAAATTTGGGACCAGTGCCACTGCCTTCAAGCTGCATCCCCAGCACTGTCCCAGCCTGCATAAATAGGCTTTTAAGGGATTCACATCTTTATTGCGGAGCTTCCTTTGCCTGCCCAGGTGTTACAGCTCCCTCCCATCTCTAAGAGTTCTGATGCCACAGTGTAATTAGGACCCTGGCTTTAAGTGCCTGTGTCTGGAAGCTGTGACCGCTGGGGTGTGCATTGGATGTGTCCATCGCTGGCAAGGTGCTGGGCTGTGATCCGAAGTGCCCAGCAGGTCTAAGTGGATCTGTTCCCATGGGAGAAAGCATGATTCGGCTGCAGAGCACAGCAGCTGCTGGAAAGCGAGAAGCTTATTGCACTGTTGACCCTTTGAGGATTTTAGCTTCTCGTGTTTGGCGGAGCTGCTCTGATTTGAGGTGGCTTAGTGCTCTGTTGTTTTTTCAGAAGTGTTTAGCCCCTCTGTTCTCCCTGTCCTCTTTATTGATGTGAACTGTACCTCATTCCCACACAGATGTTACCCCAGAAATCAGGAATTGTCTTACTAAAGGCAAAAAAAAACCCCTTACTTCTCCAAAGTACGTGCTCCTGAACTTTCATGCAAACCAAACCCCCTTCCTCTTGGCCCAACCTGAGAAGGGGCTGTATCTTAAATACTCCCTCATTTCCCCTCCTGCTTTCCTTGGAGGGAGTGTAAATGCAGGATAAGCTCCGAGGAGGTGATTTAAGAGGAGAAACCTTCCTGAGGCAGAACCGGCTCATCTCAAATCCCGCATCCCGTTTCCACGAAGGCGAACGCTAGCGGAGCCGGTTGGCTGGGGCGGTCTGCAGCGTGCTGGGAGAAGACCAGCGGTGGGTTTATTTTCCAACGTGTCGCACGGCACGTAACTGGTTAAATATTTCTGTATTTGGTGACCGGATGGTTTCTGTCACAGCTTGCCAGGGAACTATTTTAAGTGAGGGAAAGCACGTGTTCCTGTTTAGGGAGATACGGCCTATAGATATTGCACTTGCTAAATATGCTCTTAAAGCGCATGCCTCTGCCTAGCGTTGATTTTACAGTGAATGATTTCTTTTGATAAGAGTTGCTTTGGGGCAGGGGGAGGGAGGGGGAATGCCTTTATCGTATAAGAAAACTCTGTATTTAAAAAGAAAATAAAAAGAAATATACTGTTTATATATTTCTACTTTGTGCCTAGTCAGTGTCCTTTATTTAACCCTTAGCTCCCAGCACTGGTTTGGACTTCTCTCCCGGTGCTGATGTATTTCTCTGGTGACTGGTGGGGATCCCTGTAGCTGAGACACTTCTGTAATCTCCAACACTTTGAAGCATTTGAGCATCTCGACTGTGAATGTAAGGATGTGTGTTGTCTTACCTGTGGAAGTCTGGGGAGCCAAAAATGGGATTCCTTTGTGCTTTGATGGAAGAAATAACTGCACCTTTTACCTGCTACAGTGCACTGAGAGCATCTGGACCTGGCTAGCATTGCCCTTGTGGTTCTGACTTCCTTGGTGTCATCCAAACCAGAGATAAGCCCAAAACCTAGTGAATTTTGTCATATGGGAGCCTGAGAATGATCTGCTTCTCCAGGGAGTAAGTTCTCTACTTACTTACCGTGGGATCCAGGCTTGGATAGTTGCCCTCCTGCTCCATCTAGGATCCTCGAGGTGCTTACTTTGCAGAAAGGGGCTTTTTCATGTGAACACAAGCTGAGGTTGAGGTAAGGGTAAGACTGAGAATGGCCGTGTGGGTCTGGTAGCATTGTCCGAGAGGAGCCAGAGTCTGCAAACTTGTTCCTTGCCTCCAGCCACCGCATCTCTCCAGGTCCTCTGGGACCCCCTCCGTGCAGAGGACCAGTTCTGACCTCCATCAGCATGAGCTGCCCTAGAAATGATGTTGCTGGCCCTCTTAAATATATATATTTATATATGTAATCTGTGTGAACAGGCTATCAGGAAAAGGGGGGAAATGGTTGTTGTGGTGTTTAACTTCAGAGGGCTGTTGAGCATGTGGGCAGCCTCAAATTTTTGGGACCTGAGCTGCTCTGTGCTCTAGCACAGAGCTGCATGGGGACCTCTGAGATGTGCCAGTCCCTGGGGCAGTGAAGGAGCACTTGGACTGCTGCAGGAAGCTCGTACCATCCTCTTCTGCAGAAAAGTGAAGCTGGAGCAGGGTCTGGGGAGGCTCATGAGGCCTTTCACAGCTCTGCGTTGCCTTCAGGCATCTCCCTTCGCAGCAAGGTCCAGAAAGGGACCTCCAAAAGGAGACAGAGACCCTCAAACTGGTGCAAGGACTAAGGCCTTGGCAACAAGAAGCAACTTGGGGTGGGAGGGGAGTGGGGCATGTAGCAAATGTCTCTCCCTTTTGAGGTCTTAGTCTGTGGTGAAGGACAGCATGCATGGGGGGATTGTCCCGAAGACCTGGGGATCCTCTCGCAAGACGACTGGAGAGCGAGAGTGTGTTTCTAGCCAAGACTGCTCCCTTCTGGCTAGGCTGGAGGTCCCAAGAATGGGACCTAAGAAGTGGGTTTGTGCTCATCAAAGAACACCTCCTGGGAGCCATGGGGTCACCTGGCACCATGATCTCTCCATGGCAGCTGTCTTTCTCCAGCCCATGAAGGTCTCTCCATGGGACAGCCCCCAGGTCCCTGCTTGGTGCCCAGGAGTAGTGTTGGAAAGCCAGGGAGGCTGAAAAGCACTTCTGGGCTGAAGGGAGGCATGACAAGGGCTTAGTGCTACACCAGGACCATGAACACATGGGGATGCAGCGAGCCCCTCGGGATGGGTGCTGAGGAGCAGAGGAGGGGCGGGCAGGCCATGTTTGTCACCTTCTGGCTGTCGCTGCATGGGGTTTTAGCTGATGGGTACCTGCCTGCAACTGCGGGCAGCCTGGCAAGGCCATAGCCCTACGAGGTGCGTCCGCATTCGAAGCAGATGTCTGATAATAGTCGGTTTAAATGTCAGCTGCGTTTGGTGCGGATCTGAGCTTGGGAAGAAAAGGGTCAGACGGGGACGTGTGTCCCCCCACCGTGGCCTTCCTTCCCCACCAGGACAACGTGCAAAGCACTGCCAGGAGCTTTGCAGGAGGGGTTTAAATATCCCTTAGCCAAAAATTCCATGGGTATGTTGTTCAAAGAGGAGCCAGGCCCTGGGGATGCGATCGGTGTTTTGCCCTGTACCGCGTCTTGGTACAGAGAGCATGGAAAAAGGGATTATTTAGGGTGGCTGAATGTGGGCTTTCCTCAAACTGACACGAGGAGTTTGTCAGCACGTTTCCCATCTCGATGTCCTGCTTGGATTTAAACTGAAAAGGGAGTTGGCGTACTCCTCCCTGCGCTTCCCAGCCGTGTAAAGGACTGAAATACCTTCCCGGAGCGATGGAGGTCTGACGGAGTCGTCGCTGCCCCCAGATGTGCGTCTGCCACCGCAGCAAAGCCGGTGGGAAAGGGCCTGTTAGTGCCTGTCCACTGCGTTTTGGGGGGATTGAGGACCCAGAGAAGGACCAGAAGGGAAAGCAGCAGAAATGTTGCAGCCGACAAGGGGTCAGGTGCCTCAAGTTCTTGGTGTGAGAGCTAAGAGCCATTAATTGTAGCTTTTTCTTTAGTGTTTTGGGTGGGTTTTTTGTTTGTTTGTCTTCTGGGAGCAGTTTGCAGCCCTCAGCCTTCCCAGGCACCAAAATCTGCTGGTTTTCATCAGATTTAATCTGCTGAGAGCAGGTGCCATCTAGGGGACAGACAAAAGAAGACAAGGAGAGGTTTCATTTCCAAATCTGCAATAATTTCTCCCCGCAACCCACCTCCAGCTTCCAAAGGGGCTCAGCCCACCTCCGCGATGCTCTCCCCGTCGCATCGGCAGCGAGCGTGGAGAGCACTGGGCTCAAAATGGGGAACTGCTGGGTGCATGGCTTGACGCAAGCTTAGCCGGCCCCAAATCCGGAGCAGAAAGCATCTGCCTTCACGCAGCACTCGTGCCCGAAGCCATGGACCAGAGAAGCCTGCACCAGGGTTTTAATTTGGTGTTTGCTCGAAGCGTACGGAGAAACCGTGAGCGAGGTAGAGCGCTGTGAGCTCGCCTCTCCATAGGCACAGCTCACGTTTCCAGCTCTACGTTTGCCACGATGTCCTGAAGCAACCTTCCCTCTTCCCGCTGCTTTCCAGAGGGCCGTATCCTGCTGGGTTTTAGAAAAAGTTTGGCCAGGAGCGCTTGCTCTTCATCACCCGCTTCTCTCCCTCTTGAATGTGGATGGTTCGGAGGTGTAACGCCAGCATCGTGCGTTGAGGGGGCCAGTTTGGCGCTGCGTGGTTCTATCTGAGCCCCAAAAACTAAATCAGCACCTACCTCACTGCATGTGCTTAAAATCAGGCTCTCCCCAAACCCTTGGAGATGGCGGATGGGAGAGCAGTAGGTGGAAACGCTGCGCGTCCATCCCTTTGAATAAATAATGAGCGCTAATGATGCTGACTCGCTAATAAAAGTCTGGCAAATGGGTGACTACAGCTGCGAGCTAGAGCTGCAGGGCTGAAGGGTTTATGTTGGAGACTTCAGCTAAATCACTCATTTTTCACCCGTTCCTCTCTTACTTCAGGCTTTTTGATTTTTCTCTGCATGTGCTTGAAATCAGCCCCCCTGGAAAACCCTTTAGCGCCCACCGTAGGCAGCTTCAGGGTGGACAGGAGGGTCTGCAGGCCAAAAGTTTGCTGTTGGGGGCTCCTCTCCCTCCACCTCATCCCCATCTTGCAGCAAATGTTCCTCCGGCTCGTCCCCATCCTCGCCCAAGGCAGTCCCACCTTTGCAGGACGTCGGGATGAGGCGCCGGTGCTGCCAGCACATGGCTTGCCCTGGCTTTAGCTGCGATGGGGCACGGAGATAATTCAGTGATAACTGATAACCAAAATAATTGATAACCCTCCCAGATAACCAAAATTCGCAGCTCACGGGCGATTTAATCACGAAAAGCTGCTTGCTGTCTGTGCAGGCTCCAGCAGAGGGAGCGTGGCTGCGTCTGACAGCTTCTCTTCAGCAAAGGCAACTTTTTGAGACGAGCTCTTTGGAGGTCTCCTTTGGATGGCGTTTTCCCACGAGGTTCCCAATTGCTCCCCATCTGCTCAAAGAGCAAAACCCATGGGGGCTGCCTTTATAAATTGATGAAAAGTTTAATTTTTTTTTTTTCTATTTTGGGAAGATCCAATCAGAAAAAACAAACCAAAGACCCAACTCAGAGCTTTAAGTCACAGGTAGGTCATTAACTTATCAATTCTGCATTGGCTTTTCCCTTCGTGGAAAAAGGATTTTAGGCAGAAAGCCCTTTGCTTGCTGGATCCCCTCGCTGAAATCCTTCGGCTACCGATGTCACCGCTATGGGACCGGTCCCCTGGTCCCCACAGGGCACTTGGAGCAGCGTCCCCTCTCTGTGCCCCTGCTATTTGCCTCCTTCCCAGAGGATGGGGTTCTGCAAGGAGGCAATTCCCTGTATCGCTGCTGTGGTGCAGAGGGAAACCAAAGAGATGGAAGGATGCAGGGATGCTCAGATGGGCTGAGGGCTTCGTGCCTTGGGAGAGGGACAGGGAGGAGATCTTGTCCTGGTCCAACCAAAACTGTCCCACTTCAACACTATCGTGTCTTATGTAGAGGCTCTTGTTTGAACGCCTTTTGTCCTTTTTAAAATTGTGGCTTGATTTTTAAAGGACGCGTGTGGTTTGGACGTTTAAATGCAGAGCTTCGCTGCCTTCTTGGGCCTTTCGAGTGCCTCAGTTTCCCCCCGAGCTCCAGTTCATTTGCCACGGACCCCTGCCAGCCCTGTTCCAGCAGGCACTGAGGGGCTGAGACCGGCCACCCTGGGCTGGACCCTGAGTCTGGAGGGTCCATGTCTGGGAGACCCAACTGCCTCTTGGGTACCATGTTCCCACCACACCGAGATGGTGTTTGGAGAACACCTCTGGGGAGCTGGGCTTCAATGCTCGTCAGGAGGAGATGGGGCTGTCTTTGGGAGTGGGAAGCCTTGGAGGGAAAGCAGAGCACACATCCATGTAGAAGAGGTGATGCCCTGAGCATTTTGGGTCCTTGAAACGCCTCGGGCATCATCATTCCTGACCACAACCACTGGAGAAGCACCACGGTATCTGCACGTGGTTGGGTTATTGGCCACCCTACTGTGTCAGGAATAGTGTGGCCAGCAGGAGCAGGGCAGTCATCCTTCCCCTGTACTGGGCACTGGTGAGGCCGCACCTCGAGTGCTGTGTTCAGTTTTGGGCCCCTCACTCCAAGAAGGACATGGAGGTGCTGGAGCGTGTCCAGAGAAGGGCAACGAAGCTGGGGAAGGGTCTGGAGCACAAGTGCTGTGAGGAGCGGCTGAGGGAGCTGGGGTTGTTCAGCCTGGAGAAGAGGAGGCTGAGGGGAGACCTTATCGCCCCCTACAACGACCTGAGAGGAGGGTGTGGTGAGGTGGGTGTTGGTCTCTTCTCCCAAGTAACAAGTGATAGGACGAGAGGCAACGGCCTCAAGTTGTGCCAGGGGAGGTTTAGATTGGATATTGGGAAAAACTTCTTCACGGAGAGGGTTGTCAAGCACTGGAACAGGCTGCCCAGGGCAGTGGTGGAGTCCCCATCCCTGCAGGTATTTAAAAGCCAGGCAGACGAGGTGCTTAGGGACATGGTTTAGTAGTGGACAGGTACGGTTGGACTCAACGATCTTAAAGGTCTTTTCCAACCAAATGATTCTGTGATTCTATGGAAGTGGGTTAAGCCCCTCTGTTTCTAAATCAGAGAGGGTTTAGATACCTCAGACCAGTTCATCAGGAACTTCTCTGGAGGCAGGAGCAGACCTTCGTGATGCTCCTTGAAAGCTGATAGCCTCAAGTGATTAATTTTATCCATCTGGGCAGTCTCTGCCTGCTCGGAGGGATAAATGTCAACACCTGCGGTACAGGGAAGACTGCTTTGGGATGCTGGTCCTGAAAACATTGGGAGATTGAGGACCTTGGAGTTAATGAGATTTCTCAGAATTTGCATATTAATAACTGTGCCTATTACCTTGCCATTAGAGTTAATAGAGTGTAATATTAACAATTAATAGTTAATAAAATAGCCACTTTAATGGTCACTTGTACATGAAGATGGAAGAAGGTATCTGGGCACTGCCTTCATGACACAGTGGGAGGACTTTGTTCGTCTCTCGTCTGCCTGAAGATGGAGGGGGAAAACTTTGGCTATTTTGGGGCTTCAACTTCTCAGTTGTATTTTGCAAGGACAATTTCCTTTGGGGTTCGTCTGTCTCACTCCAGCAACATCTCTGCTCCTCCAAATCTGTGGTTTCTTCTCAGCCAAAGAGAAAGCTACCATTAGCAGCTAAGCTCAGGAGCGCTGGCCATTTCCTCCACTAATTGCCGTTAAATGCAATTAGCGCTTCCCAGCGTGCCACAGGAGCAAGTGTCTTGACAAGGTCATCACGGCCTCCAGCTGGAGAAACGCTGCTCTAAGAGTTTTAGGGAGAACAAGAATTATTATTATTTTTAATCCTTCCTTCAGACAAAAATTGGTATTTTTCCCTTCTGTCCTTCCAAAAATCAGCCAGTGCAGAGAATGTGCAGCTCCAGCTGCTCAGTGCATGTCCCACGAGCTGGCTGGTGGATCACTGCCCTTGGTCTTCCAGGGATTTTGCTGCTCCCCAAATTATCAGAGCAGCTCATTCCCCCTAGAAAGGGGGAGGAAAACCCCCTCCTCTGGAGTCCCCAGACCTGCAGGGGTTTTGGAAGGGAGAAGATACAGGCTGCATCCTACAGAAATTGTGCTGGGATGGGAGAGAGGGGGGTTAATTCTGCTCCCTGAAGCTTTTGCAGGAATCTGGGGCTCTGCCATAAGCAGTGTAAGGGGTTGGCCAGAGCAAAGGGACCACGAAGTTCATCACCTTCATAAGCACCTTCTCTCCTTCTTTCCTCTGCCAGGACGTGAACTTGACCGCTGCGCGTAAGCCGGCTGCTTCCCAGCGGTGCATGGAGAGGAAAAAAATCCCCTCCCTGTCTCTCCTTGCTAAAGCACAGGAGCCGCTCCCTGCGCTGCTCTCCCGAAGGCAACTTCCAGGGGTGCTGGAAAAACCCCTCCTGCCTGTCCCCCACCCCCTACCCTTCCTGCCAGACCCCGCTCCCAGAGCTGGAAAGCAGAGCAGGGTTTTGCAGCTCGCGTGCAGATGGTTTTCCTGAAACCCTCCAGGCGCCCGGTGTCAGACTGCCTCGGCGGGTAACAGCCCGTCCTTGGGGGGTGGTTTTATTCTTGGGTGAATTTGTCTGGGTTTTGAGACTGCAGAATCCTTTGGTCCTGCAGCAGGGAGTTCTGCAGATCCCCCCGTCTCTTTGGAAATACAGAGTGTGTTTTTCCACTAAATATGGGTGAGAGCAGCCCTTGCTCTCCAGGTCGGGCTTTGCAGGTTGCATTTGTGTATTGTCCCCGTCCCACCTTGGCTTGTCATCACTCTCAAGGGGCTCAAAAAAAAAAAACCCGCATGTAATGCAAAGAGCAAGAAAGCCAGAGCTTCAGCACACCCTGCCCTGGCGAGGAAGCTATTTTAGCCAGCCTCCCACGCACGCTGCGATGCTTGAGCAGCGAAGGAGAAACCCTAACGTTCAGCACAGCCTTAACAGCCTGGTTTTAGCTCGCCGGAGCTTTGCTTGCAGATGTACTTTTGTGTGCCCCAAAAATCTTTTGGGGTTGGTGCTGACTCTGACCCGAGGTAACGCAGTGCTCTGCATCTCAGCGATTTAAAGGTGTTTTTTCCCTAATCAGCCCTCCGTGCTGTCCCCAGGAAGGCTGGAGGGTGCCAGGGTGTTTGCACAGCCCCAGGATGACCGAGGGAGCTGGTGCCACGAGGGATGGAGGTGCCCATCTCCCTCCCGTAGTGCTTAGCACGGGGCAGGGCAGTGGGAAACCCTTTCCAAGCCTGCAAACAGCTCTGGAGCCGCCTGCCTGGACACCCATCGCCCCGAGGGGTGCAGGATGGGGCCTGGGCACGGGGAGAAGCCCCGCACTGTTCCCCCGCCCCGGGGAGGCAGCAGACGGGCTGAGATCCGGGGGAACTGCCTTTAGGAGCAAGCAGCGGGAGATGACTCTGCTCCGCTTCTTTCATCCCGGGAAGAGCGAACAGCGGCCGTCCGATGCCCTGGGCTGAAGCACCGGAGCAAGCCCAGCACCAAAGCGCCCGTAAAACATTTGGCAGGGAGGGAAACAGATGTGGATCTCTGCGTGCTCTTGCCTGGTTTGTTTATTCTCTTTTGCTTTTACTAGGATACGGGAAAGGCTCATCTTTAGGGATGTGCCTCTCCCTGGCTCTTTGCTGCTCTTTAGCGCGGAACTGAATGAATTCGGGACCTCCTACAAGCAGGGGGGGGAATGCATGGAGCAGGGAAAGAAATGCCCTCCTGTAAAATAAAAAAACCAAATAATAATAGGGAAGGGTGCTCTGGAAATCACCTTTCCCTGTACCCCCGTTCCATACCCTGCTTGCTGGCTTTCAGGCTGCTCCTCCCGCCCCTGCCTCGCTGCGTGACCGCATCCAAAGGCATCTTCTCAACTTCCAGCTTTTCCCTCGAGTTGCTCGCACGCTCCCCCCCACCCATCTCTGCAGGGCTGGGGTGGGTGCAGGACCCAGCCTGGACCCCCCCCCACCGCGGTCTTTGCTCCTCCCCGGGGCTCAGGGGGAGCCAGGGACCACCTGGGTGCCTGCCCAGGGAGAGCGAGGGGAGGGCGGTAGGAGGGACCGGCGAGGCGGGGAGGGGAGAAGGATGCTCCGGGGGTGGCTCTTTGCTTTCTCGCCTGCCCGGAGCTCGCAGGGGCTCGCCTGGAGGATGTCTCACCCCCTCGGCACAGGTAAGTCCGGGACCCCCATCACCCCAGCCTGGGGGAAGCTGCAAAGGGGAGGAGGGGGTTGCAATCCTGCTTTGATTTTAACAAAATTCAAGGGGAAAAGGGGCTTTGAAACCAAAAAGAAGAGGATGCAGGTTGGGTGTGATGCTTGGAGCCCCGCACAGGGGTGAACCCTGCCTTAAAGTTTCCCTGTCGATGGCTGGGAAATACTTACAGGGGTGAATACCCGGGGTGGGAGCGTGGGAGCTGTTCTCCGGGTGTCTCTCGTGTGTGTGTGGTGGTGATGCTCACAGCTCCGGGCACAGGCTGGGATGCCCTGACTCTGCGTGGTACCCTGGGGGTGTTGCATGCGATGGATACGCTCCCACTGCGAGACGCATCCCCGCGCAGCGCTCCTGTGCGTACATACGGTTGCCATTAAATGCCGTGTGCACGGATTTACAGTCACAGCTTTGAAGTTTATATCTTAACGCATGCAGGAGATACAGCCGGTGGTGTGTGTGCGCGCACACGTTTGTGGCTGCGACTTGTGTTATCACACGCTCTTCTACATCCACATGCAGGAACGTGCATGTAGTCGCAGGGGATTTAAACGTACGGGTGCACAAGAGAAGTGCGAGACCGGCAGCACGGCTTGGCAGTAACACATAATAACGCGGGCAGCTACCATCGGCTGCCGTGATCCGTCCTTCTGGAAAAGCAGGCAGATGATCAGGCAGCCGTTGCAGGCAGACTGGGCAGCTTGTGCTCCTTTAAAAGTGGAGGCGAGCTTTCTCCGAGCATCCTCCGGTAAACTGCGTGTCTTCAAGCAGACTTGGGAAGCGGCTTCTTGCTGAGCACGTGAGATCCAGCCGCAGCTTTGGGAGGCAAGAGATGGGGAGGGAGGGAGGGGGAATATTTTATTTTCTTAGCTTGTTTGTGATAAAATGTTCTGGTTTGTCACTGGAGGTGTCATTGCTGGGAGAAAACTCGTGCCATTGCCCTCTGCGGTGAGCTTGGAGCATGTTGCTAAGGGCCAGCCCCAGGCGGTTTCTGGAGCACCATCTTCTCTTTGTGGAGAACGCAGAGCAGCAGCACCCGGCTCAGAAATCGCTCCTGAATCCATTCATGACTGAGGAACCCTCCGTCCCAGCCGAGCCAGACCTGCCGTCCTCCAACCTCACCAACGCGACGGACTGCGGCGAGGAGATCCTGCTCTATGGGGACACCGAGAAGATCGTCATCGGAGCGGTGCTCTCCATCATCATCCTCATGACCATCGCCGGCAACGGTCTGGTCATCATCTCCGTGTGCATCGTCAAGAAGCTCCGGCAGCCCTCCAACTACCTGGTGGTGTCCCTCGCAGCCGCCGACCTGTCGGTGGCCTTCGCTGTCATGCCCTTTGTGACCATCACAGACCTGGTGGGGGGAGAGTGGCTCTTTGGGAAGGTTTTTTGCAATGTGTTTATCGCCATGGATGTTATGTGTTGCACTGCCTCCATCATGACCTTGTGCATCATCAGCGTGGACAGGTAAGGGAGGACAAGGCAACGCGCCTGCCATGTATTTGGGTGGGCTCAAATATGGGGAAGTTTCTGGAGGTTGAGGGCCACCAGAATCACGTTCCCGGTTGGATCAATGCTTCTGCATGTGTTTTCCAGGTGCGTGGGGTTGCTGAGGGCTTTCTGTATGAATTGGGTGCCTCAGTCCCTTTGGAGGAGCTGGGCTTAAGGTGCTTTCTCAAGTAACTTCTCTAAGTTACTTGCTTAGTTCTCCCCTTCTAGGCAGCTGCTTCACGTTGTTCTTCCTTGCCTTGAGGAACAGAGCCTAGAGCATAGACCTGTGACCTGACCTTCTCCATGGAAGGAGGCTGGACCATAAAATTATGCAACAAAACAAAAAAAAAAAACCACATGCACTTTGAAAATCCAGGTTACGGAGCTTCTGGAGCCTAGTCCTACGGGATGCTCTGCTGCTGCCTGGACTTGTGCCTTGGCTAAGGATGTCAGCAATTCCCCCCACCCCATCCCGAGTCCCCAGAATCCCTGGTTTAGCCCAGTGCATGCATTTGTGAGGATTTTCTGGCTTCACCTCCCACTCCTGGGGTCGGGAGGGAAGGACTAAGCCCGTCTGGCAAACGGGCAGGACTCGGGCAAGTCAGCACCCCCATGGGTCTAATTATAGCAGCCTGCGTCATTAGGGACATTGCGCTGAGAAGCCGGTGGGCCGGATCCAGATCTGACGTGCGCGCTGGCTTCCTCAGGGGGTTGGTTTGGGTTTACGCCGGCACCGCTGAGCCGGGCTGGTGTGCGATGGGGAGCTCAGGGAAGGGAGACAGCCGATGAGACGCGTGCCTTCAGCTGTGCCACCTCCCACCCTCCCCAGGTGTGAAATCGGGTGACAAAGCAGAAAGGGCTGACAAAATCCTGCTGATGCTGATTGACATTATCCCCCAGCGAGCAAACGGCAACCCCTGCTCCGAAGCCCTCGCCCCCCCCGCAGCCGCTGCTCCCCTACGAGCCGCCCTTTGCTCCACGGCCCCGATCAGCTCAGCGCTGCTGGTTAGAAAGCAAAATCGCTCCCAGGCCACCCGACGAGGTCCAGCTCCGCTGCTGAACTCGCTTTGTTTCAATAAACAGCCTGTTCCTAGGAAAGCAGGTGTATTGAGAGCTGGCAGAAGTCTGTCTGTTAGAGGGAAGAGAATAACTGCAGCAATGAGATACGCCGTGCTTCCTCCTGATGAGTGAGGAGCAGGGAAGCAGCTACACACTAATCAGATTGGCTTTGCTTTAAAAAATTTCCTTTCCTTTTTTTCTTTTTTCTTTTTTCTTTTTTCTTTTCTTTTTTTCTTTTTTCTTTTCTTTTCTTTTCCCCTTCCCTTCCCTTCCCTTCCCTTCCCTTCCCTTCCCTTCCCCACTGATCCCATCCCATCCCATCCCCTGGAGAAACACTCTTCCCAACATGCACCCAAAAAGGACAGACCTTTCACAAAAATCATGGCGATTTGTTCCATTTGTTCATCTCGTCTCTCTCACCCGACGTCACCGCTCCTGTGAGCAGACCAAAACCCGAGGACGCCGTGCAGGCAGGTGCCTGGGGGTTGACGTTGCTCCGTCTTTCCCCGCTGGAATGGGACTGGGCAGGAGGTTTCTGGGGAGGTGTGGACACCAGCGTGGGGGGGTCCACATGTGCCGAGGCCAAATCCTGGGCAGCGCTGAGGGCTGTAGGGAGGGCAGTGGGGAAGTAGGTGGACAGAAGTTGTATCTGCATAACTGCAATCCCCAGCTTAAATGGGAGCAGCCCTAAGGCCGCTCTAAGTTGCACCCACTGGTGGTAGAGCCAAGGAGGATCTCTTTTAACGGGGTGACGCTGGAGGCACTTATGGGTATACTTGGTCAAGCACCAGAACAGGCTGCCCGGAGAGGTGGTGGAGTCCCCATCCCTGGAGGTGTTCAAAAGACGTGTAGACGTGGCACTTGGGGACATGGTTTAGTAGGCCTGGTGGTGTTGGGTTGACACGGTTGGACTGGATGATCTTAGAGGTCTTTTCCAACCTTAATGATTCTATGATTCTATGATTCTATACTTTTTCTGCCTCCAGCTCACCCAGATGAGCTTGGCAGGGCTCCGAAGAGCCCAGGAGCAGGGCAGCTTCAGGGCCCTGCTGCAAAACTCACGCTGCCAGCGCTGAGCTGCAGAGAGGGAAAACCATCCCACCCCATAGGCACACGGTCCCACGCCTCATCTCACGCAGCTCTCAAGCACCTACTCAGCTCTGCTGCGACACCTCCAGGTGCTGGCCGAGCAAACCCTACCGTCCTTTTCGGATGTTGGAGAGGAAAGGGGAGCTGCAGCAAAAGAAATGACAGAGGGAGCAGGTTGCCGGGTGCTTTTATACAACGGCTTGACCTTCCTGTGCCTCAGACCTCTCGGCAGGGTGATAGAAGAAAAACCTGTGATACAAGAGGCTGCCACAGAGCCTGAGTCTTCTGGCACGGGCTTGTTCTTCGGGTGCGTTTTCAAAGGGACCGTGCCATGCTGGTTGCTCGGCTGGGCTGCAGCATCACCGTTTGCTCCCAGACCTTCATCCCTCCCCACCAAATGCCTGATGGGGAAGTCGAGTGGTGAGAGGGCAATTGCCTGAGGTGTATTTCGAGCCAGGGAAGAGAGAAAAAGAGCAAAGGTTGTAATTTGAGTGGAAGGAGGACTGGCAGGGCAGAGGGAAGGGGTGGAGAGTCCTCCAGGCTGTGCCCACCTTGGCTCTGGGTGGGAGGAAGGGCATGCTGCGAGTGCATGGGGGCTGACGGGCTCAGTCCGTACCAGGGCTTGAGGAGGAAACAGGAATAATTGGGATGTCCTCTGATGCACAAAGGAGGAGTAGGTGACTGGGGCACTGTGCTGGTGCTTTCTGCCCTGAGGGTCCCCAGGAGCGGGCTGTGGGTTGTGTGGATTGCCCCATGGCCGTATCTTGAGCATGCTGTAAGTCATCACTGCTCCACGTCAACCCACCATCCTTGTTGCTCCCACAAGGCAGTTGATGGAGGTGGATTGAGAGAGAGCACGGATCCAGGACCACGCCTGGATCTCCACCTCCCCCCAGCCTTGGGATGGGCAGGATTTTTTTGTTTAGCTCCTGATGGAAACATCTCCAAGCACATTTTTCAGCTTCTGTGCTGATACAAAGCAAAGCTGACCACAAAGCTAAGGCAAAAGGATAGCTGAGTTTGCAGAGAGCCTGAAACACTTGCTCCAAAAGAGATGAAACAGTTGTTCATCTCAGCGAGGCGTTAACTGAACTTTCCACCAATGACGATGGCAAGCTGTTCCTCCTGCCCTGCAAAAAAGAAGAGGAACAGCACTGGTACTTCTTGGAAATATAGAATCATAGAATCATAGAATCATAGAATGCTTTGGGTTGGAAAGGACCTTTAGAGGCCATCCAGTCCAACCCCCTGCAGTGAGCAGGGACATCTTTAACCAGATCAGGTTGCTCACAGCCCCGTCCAACCTCACCTGCAATGTTTCCAGGGATGGGGCCTCCACCACCTCTCTGGGCAACCCCTTCCACTGCTTCACCACCCTCAGGGTAAAACATTTCTTCCTTCTATCCAGCCTAAATCTCCCCTCCTTTAGTTTAAAACCATCACCCCTTGTCCTGTCACCACAGGCCTTGCTAAAAAGCCTGTCCCCATCTTTCCTCGAGGCCCCCTTGAAGCACTGCAAGGCCGCACTAAGGTCTCCCCGCAGGAGATATAAACATCTCCTCTAGTTCTGTCCTGGATGCCGACTTGGCCAGCACTGTTAGGCAGGTGCCTGTTTCTGCCAACGTGGAGGTTGCATTTTTATTGATGGCTGAAATGTCCACATATTTTGGTTAGCTTGGATATAAAAGATGCTTGGTTTGCCCATGATGACGAGTACTATAAAAATGTAGGCTGCTATTATTGATTATTGACGCAGAGCGCTTTCTAAAAGCCTCTTGATTGAAGCTGTGGTAGAACTAATCTTGTCTGAAGGGTGCTTTGATTGATTTTCTTTTAAATCAAAAAAGAAAAATACTGGAAACATTCATCTTTCTCTTACACTTTCCTCATAGAAAAGCCTGCCAATGTTACAGATTCTTTATTGCCACAAATCAAAACCAAAACAACAACAAAAAACCTTTTGGGCTGTTCAGCTTTTGATGAAGCTCTCCGTAAAAATGCCAAGCGGCTGACGAAAGAAGCTCCCCAAACCCCACGTATCACTTCAGGTTTTCCTAGCGGAGCAAAAGTCTCCATCCATTTCCCAGGCAGCCGTGCTGGGGCTCTCCCATCTCCCTGGCAAGTATTTTCTACCCCAAATCAGATGATATGCTCCAAACCGGCATCGTCCTCAGTAAAAAGGATGCCTCCCAAAAGAGTTTGCTGGATTGCCTTTACCGTGTCCTTCATCCGAACATGCCCCAGGCCAGGCAGGTCCCTGCGCCGTGTATCCAGCAAGCTGGAATGCATCCCTGGGATGCTCCCATCAACCCTGGCTTAGGGCATGGGCAGATGAAGCCACAGGTAGCTGCAGCCTCCAGCTGCCCTTCCCATCCTCCACCTGGAGGTTTCCTCTCCTTCAGCAGGATGGGGCAGGCACGGAGTCAGCCTGGAAGCAAGGTACGGAGCTTAAATTTGGCCCAGAGGAGGTATGGGATTGTGGTAAAATAGTGGGGGCTGGGAAACCCCAATTCTGGGCTCATTTGGGCTCAA
Source organism: Balaeniceps rex (assembly GCA_013401315.1). Taxonomy (NCBI): domain Eukaryota; kingdom Metazoa; phylum Chordata; class Aves; order Pelecaniformes; family Balaenicipitidae; genus Balaeniceps; species Balaeniceps rex. The sequence goes on from VYZW01063304.1 coordinate 73,588, forward strand.
CCAACTTGTGTGAGTGGAGATTCGTCCTTTCCCAAGTTGCCAGCTGCGGAATGGAGATAGGGGCACCTTGGCGAGGTTTTGGTTTTCTTTATTATTTAATCCCTGGCAGAAGGATTCAATGATTACCGTTGAGTGTAGAATAAACAAACTGAATTGGCTGATCTATGGGGTTGGTGGTGGAGCCCAGGTGGGGCAGGTCTCCTACCCGCGGCCAGGGCTCGGGCTGCCCAGGCATCCGCGGGAGCGAGGACGTGGAAGGAGTTTATTGCACGAGGAACGAGTGGCTACACAATCAGCTCTGCACGGTGGGGGTCCTGCAAAGCCGCACAAACCGCCGGTAAATCGCTGCTCCGGGAACTGGCTTTTGTTACTTGATTACCACTAAACTTGATTAACAACACAACATACACACACAAGAAAAAAAAGACTCAAAGCAAGAGAATTTGATTTGAATTTCATTGCGTGTCTGTGCAATCTCACCTCCCGCGCTGCTATAAACGCCGGCCTACTTTGAGGTCTTCCCGCTCTCATCAAAATGATAAGCAAAGACCTCAAAACGGCCCCATTTCCTCCAACAAGGCACCCGCAGATGAAATGTGTCGGCTTTGCCTGCTTTTTAAATCTTGTCACCGTGCGTTTTGCTTGGCTAGCGTGTAAATTCCTTGAAGTTTCAGCAAATCCCGAGTGGATCGGCTTCTAAAGAAAACCCAGTAATAGCATAATTGAGGATATCACGCAACACAGCATATATTAGCTTGCAAATATATGGCTTGGATATACAGAGAAGTGATTTTTGGGTGCTGAATTTGGAGATGCAGCAGCAGGGCATGGTTTTCTCCCAGCCTAGGGGACATCAAGTCTGCTGTCCCTCCAAAGCCCCTTCCTCCAGCAGGAGGGATATTCGGCAGCATCCTTCCAACCTGCTCCCACCCATCACTCTGAGTCCTGATCTTCCAGCCAGGTTCATCACTTCTCTCTGTGCTCAGCCCACGTAGGAAGGAGCCAATGGTATGTTTTGGAAGGACAGCACCAAAACCAACTCTGTTGTCCCATCTCCATCTCACCAGGTCTCCTCCTTCATAGACAGGGTCCCATTGTGGGGTGATGGGGTCAAAACCCCTTTCCCCAGAGGTTGCGTTGCCTTTGCACCTGTGAATGTCGTCCTTCAGCCTGTACCACCGCTGGGCGTTCAAGAGCATAGGTGATCGTGGAGAGTTTTTCTTGTTTTTTGTGATTAAGGCCAGTATTCTTCAGAAAATACAGAGGAAAACAGGAAAGGAATAACTCAGTGAATGGATTCAAATTCATTTTATCAGGGAGTGAGGGGAGAATACTTTGGGCTTTGAATTTATTTAGCAGTCAGGAGGGGAGAAGGAATTGGGGGATTTTTATTTTATTTCCATCTTCTTCCAATCCTGGGGGAGGATCCGGAAAAGGGAAATAATCAGGGCAGAAAAAATCTCCTAACACCTACAATGAGACTGATTGTCAGAAAAAAAATAATGATACAGCAGAGGTAAAATTCTCTGCAGAAATTTTTATTTTGGCAGAAAAGCCCGTTCTTGCCTGGAAAAGCTTTCAGCAAAAAGCATCCATACAGCTACTGTTGCCACTGCCCCTCTGGACCGACGCAGCTTATCCAAAGCAATTAAGAGGCGACGTGATCCTGTCTAAAAATGCCTAAAAATTCCTGACAACAGGCAGGTTTGAATCAAAAAGGCAGTAACATAAAAGAAATCCATTTGACAGCTGGAGGCTTTTGCTGGACTGGTTGAGACTGGATAGGAGGCAGAAGTTTTTCAGCAGGAACGTTGGCTGACGGTGGCCAACTGCCCACGGATTTATTAGTTTACAGTTGTGATTTACCAACAGTTGACACAATTTCTTAGTCACGTGAACAATCAAGGCTCAAGATGGTTCAAAATTGCACCCCGTATCCTAAACAGGAGCTGATGGGTGAGGCAGTCTCCAGCTCCTTTCAGTCAAGCTAACAAGGTAACTCCTAACTCCAGGCATCAGGATTTGTGAATCTGTGGGTCACCACATGCTTTTGGGATGTCCTACTCGGAGCTCCTCTCATTTTATTCCCCAGGGAGGGCTGGACACCATCACTTGTCGGTCTCTTCTCCCAAGTAGCAAGCAATAGGACGAGAGGCAATGGCCTCAAGTTGCACCAGGGGAGGTTTAGATTGGATATTAGGAAAAATTTCTTCATGGAGAGGGTTGTCAAGCACTGGAACAGGCTGCCCAGGGAAGTGGTGGAGTCCCCATCCCTGGAGGTATTTAAAAGCCGGGCAGACGAGGTGCTTAGGGACATGGTTTAGTAGTGGCCAGGTACGGTTGGACTCGATGATCTTAAAGGTCTTTTCCAATCAAATGATTCTGTGATTCTGCTTCAGGAGCTATGGGCCACGCAAGGCAGCAGACTGCTCCAGCTGTTTGCAACTGGCATTCGCTCCTGTCTTAGTTTCTAGAGGTCATCTCCAGTAGACGTTGCAGGAACCTGTAGGTTTGTCCTAATATTGCAGGCTAGATGGAGAGGGGAGTGATGGGGTGCGCTGCTGACAGTGGTGTCCCCCGCGGGTGCCAGTGCTGCAAGACGCAAACACACAGTCCGTCAGCTGAAAGGAGGTGTGAGTCAACAGCTGTCAGCCTTGCACCGCAGTCCGTCACCCGATCACTAACGTTGCTTTCCGTGCCCATCCAGACATATCCTTCAGTCTGCCCAAAGGCGAGATTGCTCCTTGCTCGCTGCCTCTGGGGCATCTCTGCTGTGGGTTGTATTTCTTCCTTGAGTTCCCGGGTTGCCTGGACAAATAAGAGAAAGGTGTTGTCCATCCCACTTCCCATTAAACACTCGTACGAGTCAATTCATCTCACCTGGAGTCAGTCTTGATGTATCCTGGTGCAAGTATTTACTCTGTGGATCACCCATCCCGCTCCTGGGTGTTTCCCTGGGAGGGCGACAGTCTGGAGTGAGTTACACACCATGGCTGGAAGTGGGTGCATGTTCTCTGTACGAACTAGTTCTGGTGGAAAACTAAGCCTTTTTAAGCATTTTTATTCCCCAGGAAACCATGTGGAGCTTGGACTGCACTCAGCAGTTAAATGACATCTCGTGTCGTGCATGGGACGGTTGCAAGAAAGCAGTGGGGAGTAGTCAAAACGGGGTGTTTGGGCGAGAGCTGAAGGTGTGTGAAGTGCGTTTCACAGAAGATACTGCAGTTGCATGTCTCCAGGAACGCTTTCATTTGGGGAATTCATTTCTTGTCCCCACTCAGGGCTGAAATTCTCCTGTGACAGAGCATGAACAGCTGATTAAGAATGAAAACCACCCAACGGCACTCACACCTTGCAACCCTCCTAACCCTTTGCAACTCTTCCCTTTTCCAGGTATCTGGGGATCACTCGGCCACTGACGTACCCCGTGAGACAAAACGGGAAGCTGATGGCCAAGATGGTCTTCATCGTTTGGCTCCTGTCTGCCTCCATCACCCTTCCTCCTCTTTTTGGCTGGGCCAAGAACGTCACTGTGGAAAGAGTCTGTCTCATCAGCCAGGACTTTGGGTACACAGTCTACTCCACAGGGGTTGCCTTCTACATCCCCATGGCGGTCATGCTTGTCATGTACAGCCAGATCTACAAAGCTGCCAAGGTCAGCGCCGAGAAGCACCGCTTCATGAACTTCCCCAAGCACTACGAAGAAGAGGGCGTCTACTGCCTAGAGGGTTCCAGCCGGAGCCACCACAGCTCCAAGCATACCAAAGCGGTGGAGGAATGCGCCACGCTCTCCAAACTGCTCCGGCAAGACCGAAAGAATATTTCCATCTTCAAACGGGAGCAGAAAGCAGCCAGGACCCTCGGCATTATCGTGGGGGCGTTCACATTTTGCTGGCTTCCGTTCTTCCTGATGTCAACGGCTCGGCCTTTCATCTGCGGCATCCGCTGCAGCTGCATGCCCCTGCGGCTGGAGAGGACTCTGCTCTGGCTGGGATACACCAACTCCCTCATCAACCCCTTGATTTATGCTTTCTTTAACCGAGACTTGAGGACTACTTTCTGGAACCTCCTGAGGTGCAGGTACAGGAACATCAACAGGAGGCTCTCCGCCGCCAGCATGCACGAGGCCCTGAAAGCCACAGAGAGGCACGAATGCATCCTGTAGAGCCGCGTCCTCGTGCCCAGTGCCTGACCAATGAAATCCTGCCTCTCCATTTCAGGTTCCTTGCTTCTCTCGCCTCTCGGGGCTGGCAGAAACCATGCGTGCTGTTGTCCCCCTGCCAGACGTCACCGCTGAGAGCGACACCCCTATCCCTCGCTCAAGGAGGCGCTGCAGTTCTCCTCGCCTTGGGAACAAGTGGGCAGCCCTTCCTTCTCACCATGCCCCAGGTGGGAGGTGAGCAGCCATGAGCAAGACCAGGGGGTTCAAGGTCTACCACCGATTGTGGGCAAGTCACACCACCTGTCTGTGCCTCAGTTTCCTTATCCGTTAAAAAAAAAAAGAAAGGAAAAGCAACCCTTCCAACCAACCAACCAAACAAAAAAACCTAAAAACTTGATAAGACTGTGGCTCTCCACCTTCGAAAAGGGCTCTAAGGTCTGTGGAGGGCACACAATATGCTATGTAAAGATGACGTTGGCTGCAATTCTCTATCGAATACGACAGCAGCTATAGGCTCCATGGTAGATCCAAGCACTCATGCCATCCCAGCTTATACGAACTCTTTCCACCGATGTGATTGCATTTTACACACTGAGCTCATGTCCAGGTATGCACGTCAGAGCAGTGACACCAATGACCCCGTTTCCCCTCACACCGTAGCGCTGCAGCACTTGAAAGAGGCAGGCTTGCAGGATGAAACACCAATGAAGGCGAAGTTTCCTTTATGGTTGGATGGGAAAGTCTAACGGCCTCCTCATCAGGGCAACGGCCAGTGAGCAGAGACAGTTATGTTTATTGGGTTGTACCGTAATTCATTCTCAGACAAGTGATGTGTGTTCATCATTTGTGGCTAATTGACTCCATAAAAGCACGCTTTAGTTGACAACAGAAAAAAAGTATATAATTACTCTGACAGCTTTACAGTGCTTCGGTATGATGTCCAGCAAGCTTGAAAAAATACACTAAGTGATGTATCCTTTTTTTTTTTTTTAAAAAAAAAAAAGTCTGGTTTCCTTATTTTGGCGTAGATTGTTTGGTCACTTCGAATTCAAAACGTCTCTTTACTTTGATGTGGTGGTGGGACTTGTCCTCCTGCAGTCCTCTTTGCTCCTGATCAACCTTGGTGTATCAACCTTGCTTTGCAGCCCCACAAACCCCTGCCTGTTTGTGGATGATGTCTGCTCCATGGGGTCGGTGGTTCGAACGTCTCCTGTCTGGGTTTTCTTATCAAAGCCACACACCGTTCAGAGGCTTGGGAAAGGGGTTCCCAGCCCTCCCTCCACTATAGATTTTCTTTATCAAGCGAGAGCGTATGGGCGGTGGTAGTCCCATCTCTTGCAACGTCATGCAGTATGATGCTTCCATGCATAGCTAAGTTGTCTGCTGGATGTCTTGGGTGACTGCTGGCATGGTTTGGCTTAGTAATCAAGGTTTTTCCTGTGAAATCTTTTGTGCTCTCATTTCCCATCTTTTTAATAGACATTTCTAGCCTTTTTCTTTTTACACTTGCTTTTTCTAGAGATGCTCAACAAAGTCTCCAGTTTAGATTGGAGATTCACAGCAGGGAAATTGGCTCAAGTCCACTGGGAATGTCCCAGGGGACTGAGGTGGGTTAGGCATAGGAATAGCATCACGTCCAGATGTTCTCCAAGCTCATGTCCTCACAGCTGGAGCCAGAATTGCACACAGGGGCAGGGGAGGTTGTTGTAGCTGTCATGTGGGCCTCCAGTGGGAAATGTTTAAAGATCAGACAGTAACGAGATTTGAAGGAGGACGTAGTCGAGAAAGGTCACGAAGGTTTAGCTGGAGCCCTTTTCACCTACTGTCCTACGCAGGAGCTCTTTGTAGAGCAGGAACTGATTCTGCTAAGATGGTTACAGCTTTCCATCTGTCTCCCACGGCTTGCACGTTGGTGTTCGGTTTGTGCAAGGCTGCCTGAGCCCCCTGTGGCAGGACCATGCTGTCTGCTGAAGGCAGAGCATTGCAAGCCTTGCAGCCACATTCAGATCCTAGCCCCTACTGCTCAGAGGCTGCTGTGCATCTCTACAGTCATCTATTCCTGTCCAGCACCAACACAAAATCCAGCCTCGCTGAACTGCCTAGGGTGTGTGCCGGCAGTAAGGACCTGTCCTCCACCATTCTGCCAAAGATGGATGCCATTGCCCAGGGAAACTTGAGTGGTGTCCCCAAGACACCCTGTGGTCTTGTATCCTGCGAACCAGAGACCCCACCAACACAATGAGGCAGGAGAAGGCTTGAGTGTACCCCCGTTATCTTGCTTTCACACTGCTGCCACGTGAACTGGTGCTAAACCTTGCCACAACCTCTCTACTTTCCCTTGATGGTGTATGTTCACCTTGGCGCAGTTGCTACCCATCACCCTTCCCCAGCTTGGTCGCAACTTCTCACGATGCCTCTGCTTCCAAGCCCATACAACAGGTCCCCACACACCACATCTCTAGGGCAAGGTCTGACCCCCCCATCTCAGGACCTGCTTATCAAAAACACCCCCTTTCCTCCCAGAAAACACTTTGGGCCATCGTCTCCCCTATCACGACATTTTAGCAGCAGCTGGTTGCTGGCCCTGGCCTGCCACGGGGACATGAAGTTGCTGCAGGGCAATTTCATCCCTGGGCTCCCCCAGCTCCTTCCCTGCCATGGAGCTAACGGTGCCCTTTTGACAGAGCTGTCTGGATTAAAACTAACCAGCTGCTAACCCTGACTGCCTCGTCAGGACGTGAAAGCCCCGAGACAGCCCATTTCATAGTCAGCAGATAACAAAAAAGTCTGGTTTGTTCTGCTGCGGTATATTTATAAGCCTATGCCTAAGGTCATAGCGGCATGGTTTTACTTATTTTCTGTTTTACGGGTTCTTAAACTGCCTTCAAAATTCATAATCTTGTTTAATTCCACTTAACGTCCCCATTCTGATGGTATTTCTAGCACTGCTTAAAAATATTCTGCAGAAGAGCTATGAAACAGTGTTTCAGCCTTTTAAATGAAGTCCTATGAATACTGTTTTTTTCTGGTTTGATGGTTCTTCCAGAAGAAAAAGAGTAGGGGGAAGAATACGTTTCTTCATGACCCAAACCCCAAACTTCTTCTAAGCAAGGAATCAAGGAAAATGGTTCATTTGTCTTAAAAATCAATGTTTTCTTTGACTTGGAATTGAATGTTTTGTTTCACTCCAGGCTTATCTGATCATATTTTTTTTTTCCTTCTATTTTCATTTTAAGCTGTAGCTGTGTTAAAAGAAAAGCTTTGCTCCCAGAAACAATTCCAAAAGTTTGCATCCAAAAACACTTAAACATCATAACATCACTGAAACAAAACATCTTGCTCAAAAAATACTGAGGTATCTTGCATGATTTTTCAGTAGTTCTTGTCTCAAGCTGTGAGACATCAGCTTAAACTCTTGCTTTTTAACTCTCCAAGACTAAATTGCGTTTAGGTTATTTAACCTAAATAATGCGCATCCAAAGACACCAAGGCCTTTTCCACACACGAGTGAGCACCAACCATTTAGTTAAGCCAGTCGAGATCCTTGTAGATGAGCCGCTAAATCATGCTGAAAATACTCTGTGGTTTTTTGTTTTTTTTAATCAGACAGGAATCAATGCATTTGGCACCTGGAAAAAAAGAAAAAAAAGGCTTAAAATAAATCTGAGCCATTTTGAAACTGATTTTAGTGCGCAGGCGTGTGCCTAACCTAACTATGTAATATTTAAGAGAAATTAGCTCTGTAAGAGCCCGTGTTTAGGCAAAAATCTGAGCTCATGGAGAAGCGTATCCATTTAGGAGGGCAAGAGAAACTTGCGCCGGCAAGGAGAGAGTCCCAGCAGACTAGCAGCAATGCAGTGGAAAAGAATGAGGAGCCTCGGGCAGAGAAAATCGAAGTAATTCAGGCATAAAACGAGTAGGTCTCAAGTCAGCTTTTCATTCCACTCCATGTGCAGGGGAAATACGTACAGAAACACGGGCAGAAGCGATCTGGGGAGAAAAGACAGTTTTGACAAACCCCTACGGCCACCCCAGCTGGGGTTTGCAAGTTTTTGATAACAACGTTGAGCAAAGCCAGGCGAGATCAGCTAGAGATGTGACGAAAAGCCCAAGGCAGTAAAAGCCTGCGTGTTTCTTCCCAAAGAGCATGAAACCTCCCCGCTCTCTGAAGTCAGCACTTTATGGATGGGTTTGACTGAGAGAGATGAGCGTTGGAAATTTGCACGGACAGCTCAGCAAGCCCACTGTGTTCTTCATCTCCACTCGGGTCCTGCCATCTCTACCATCTCCCGATGGCAACGTAATATTAAGACAGCTGCACCACGTCAGACTGGAAGCTGCTCTAGCCCAGGATCCTGCCCCGAGCAGACACCAGTGGCAGATTCTTACAGAGATAGACTAAAAAGCAGCAAATCTGTTGTGGTGTTTCTAGCGCATCCTTCCTTGTCCCAGCAATTAAAGGTTCAGCAACGTGCTGAGCCAGAAGTGCTCTCGTAGTGTTTAATAACCTCCAACAGGTGCTTTCCTTTGAACCTATTTATGTTTTTCCTAACCTATTTATGTTTTTCCTACTTTGCCATCCTGAGGCAATGAGTTCCACAATTTAATTACTTTTCAGGTAAAGAACTATCTCCTTTCACTCCTTTCAAACCTGCCATCTGCTGAGCTCATTAGGCTCTGGTTAATCCTTGCATTAGGACGGAGAATGAGTGATCGTCCCTAGTCACTCTCTCCAACCCAGTTATGGTTTTGTAGACCTCTACCACGTTCTTCTCTTTGAAATAAAAAGTCTATCCAGCCCATGAGTCCTCCTCCAACAGTAGACACAAGGAGATGCCTTGGGAAGAATATTAGAACAAGGACAGTCTGGATCATATGCCTACCCACCCTCCACTGCTTTCAAAGAGTCCAACTATTTTTAGTTCAGGAAATTCCCTGCTTAGACATGGTTTCTGTGCATGCCTTAGTGTAACCTCCTGCTTTTCCACAGACAAATGCCAAATCTTGCATCTCGGACCAGATAACCCCATGTAACAGCCCAGGCTGGGGCACCTGGCAGAGCAGGGCACTGCTGAGCATGGCAAGAAGGCGGCAAAGGGTGGCTAATGGTGGCCAGCCACTGCCTTGAGGGGTATTAGAGTGAAGATGGAAGCAGATTCACCCAGAGAGGTGGGGGAATCTTCTTTGGAGATATTCAAATTTCAGCTGGATCAGGGCTTGAGCAACCCGACCTACCTCTGAAGCTGTCTTTGCTTTGAGCATGACATTGGTCCAGGGACCTCAAGGTTTCCCTTACAACTTCAGCACTCTATGAATTGGATGATTTGTCTAGTTTCCCACTCAAACCCATGTAAATATTTATCATCCATATTTTTTGGCAAGACAATCTACAGATCTCCTACCTGCCATGTGAAAAAGCTCCATCTATTTTGAACCTTATAGTAGCGTTTAAGTTGCATGTCTAATAAAACTGAAAGTCAGCCACGTGACCCTTTCCACCTGTGTTCTTATGTAAGAAATGGTTTTCCTGTGTTTATTTTATTGCCATTTTAATCTGGACACATTTTGTAATCACCATGCTTGGCAGAGAGGGATCTGGGGGTACTGGTCAACAGCCGACTGAACATGAGCCGGCAGTGTGCCCAGGTGGCCAAGAAGGCCAACAGCATCCTGGCTTGTATCAGCAATAGTGTGGCCAGCAGGACCAGGGCAGTCATCCTTCCCCTGTACTGGGCACTGGTGAGGCCGCACCTCGAGTGCTGTGTTCAGTTTTGGGCCCCTCACTCCAAGAAGGACATGGAGGTGCTGGAGCGTGTCCAGAGAAGGGCAACGAAGCTGGGGAAGGGTCTGGAGCACAAGTGCTGTGAGGAGCGGCTGAGGGACCTGGGGTTGTTCAGCCTGGAGAAGAGGAGGCTGAGGGGAGACCTTATCGCCCTCTACAACGACCTGAGAGGAGGGTGTAGTGAGGTGGGTGTTGGTCTCTTCTCCCAAGGAACAAGTGATAGGACCAGAGGCAATGGCCTCAAGTTGCACCAGGGGAGGTTTAGATTGGATATTAGGAAAAACTTCTTCACGGCGAGGGTTGTCAAGCATTGGAACAGGCTGCCCAGAGAGGTGGTGGAGTCCCCATCCCTGGAGGTATTTAAAAGCCGGGCAGACGAGGCGCTTAGGGACATGGTTTAGTGGTGGCCAGGTACGGTTGGACTCGATGATCTTAAAGGTCTTTTCCAACCAAATGTTTCTATGCAAGATCTTCAGTTGCCTGACTCTATTCCTTTTCTCCATCTTGTGCATCACTCCCAGGCAGAGCTTAAGCAAAACCCCAATAACACCAACATATGGGCAAGCCACTGCTACAAAGTCACCTTGTAGCACATCATTAAGGCACCAGGTGGCTATTTCCAGCCCTTCTCAGCACTGGCACACAGGGAAGGAAGCAGACTCTGCTCTGCTCAGATGGTTCCACTTTCTTTTAATGACTACAAGATCTTTCAGATAGAACATACAATTTCAGAAGAAATCAAGAAGAAAGTGGGAGTTGAAAGATGGTGTCGTACAAATGCCTTATTCTGCAAAGAGCTGAATATATCCTGCAAACAGACAGTTTTCTTTAGCTCACGTTGGTTGCATCAGTGCTTCTCCCTGGGTGAACCTTGCACTTGGCCCCTTGGTCATCCAGCTGGGCACCTTTTTACAACACACAAAAACTCCCATCTGGCTTGTTTTCACGTGTTTCCTATTTGAGATAGCTGCTTCCCTGTGAAAAGAGTATCACTTAAAAAAAAAAAAAGGACGGGGGTGGGCAGGCAGCATCTCCTGTGGAAAAATAACCCCAGGAAGGGTCTTGTGGCTCTATGATCGAGCATGTGGACCCAAGAGGTCTCATGAAACCAGTTGACCCCAGGGTGTAAGGAACAGCTCATAGGTGGTGGCAGGGTAGGGTTCACTGGTGATGGATGTGCTATTCATGGTCCCTGGGCAGGGGATGTGGAGAAGGTGGAGGTGCAGCATGGTATGGTGTCCCAATCTAGGTGGAAGAGGACCTCTCTCTGCAGCCCACACCAAGAGGGTCTGACATCCAATCTGATGTAGGGCGACATTCTTGAACTTGATTGAGCCCCATGCCCTTTGACTGCTGGAGGGAAACATCTCTTGGGTGGGCAGGTAGCACGAACTGCCATCCTGGAGGCATGGTCACTGAGAGAGTCAAGACACATTCATACCATTGCACCTAGCTCAGCCCCCAGGATTTTCATGCTAACCCTGCTGTGTTTCCCACATCAAAGTGCTGAGTCTCAGCCCTAAACCTGGCCCCCTCCCAGGCAGCCACATCCCAGGCTATTTCGGATACGCTCAGATTTGGGCAGCCTACACACACTGCACATTTTCCTGCTCCCCCCGCCAAGCACATGGACCTTGGAGAGCAGCAGCAGGAGTCGTCTGCTACTGCACAACTTGCCAAATAGCTGCTGTAGCAATTAAAAAAAGCAAAATCTTTATAGGCTGCAATGTGTGTGCGTGATGTGTGTGTGCGGTGCGAGTAGGTAGCTGGAAACTTGCAATACTTGCTCCAGCCCGTGCAAAAGGCGATGAAAATTAACCCTTCCCGGGTGAGGAGAAAGGCTGTATAAAAACCGCGTTATTTGGATCTGCTTTTTCAGCCTCTCTGCCACTCTTAGCTTCACATCTCTGACCCTTCCAACATGGTCAGACGCATGCAATTAGGAAAAGAGGGAGGAAGAGGGTGGCCAGATGCCAGACGCTTGGTGACAGTACGTGACAACACAGCCATGTGCTTGTAAATCATTAGCACAGCTCACGAGGACTCTGCTCTAAGCCTGAGGTTTTTCTGCGGGAACGCAGACAATCTGAACGCCAAATGTACATTTTTAGATTGTGAAATGCCTCGGTCATTTAACTGGCACACTAAAGCCTTGGGCAGCAGCTCGTGTCATGTTCCTGGTGTGAACACCCCCGGGGTGAGCTGCGGGCGCATCTCTAGACGATGCTCTCCCTAAATGAGAAGCAGTAACAGGTCGTCAGTATGGTCCTGCGATGTCCTAGCAAAGCTGCATGGGGGTTACCTGTGGTTTCCACCAGTCTTTAACTTCACGTTGCCATACTCCTTCCCACCTCAAGACTGTGTGCAGACCTCCCAGCTGAGGACCTGAACCCTCAGGTATGGGTTGCGTGGGAGTGTGTGGGACAGTCACCTCTTAATTACTATGGAAATTAGTATTCTGGGATCTTTAAACAGAACTTTGGGAGCTCTCTTCTTAAAGGCTGAAGGAGAAATATTCCTCCTAACCAGCCATGCTCTTTCCAAGCACCACATTTCCACAGCATTGTCAAAAAAAAAAAAAAAGTCTGAGCTACATATGGAAATTGATGCAGCTTAAAGAAAATGGTTCTGGTTGACTATCTATCCAGCTCCTTGGAGACATTAATCAGAGTTTAGTGCTGTCACTTCTCAGGACTCACTTCTCTGTTATATCTTCAAAAGACATCAAAATGCCAACAGCCTTTAGCAAGAGCAAATCCAGCGTGCAAACAGACTGATGTGTTCAATGGTGTCTGCAGGCACGTTGTTCCTGCGGTCCAGGCTGAATACCCAGCACCCTGGGGACCACCGACATCTCACCCACCCCTCCTGCCCCACCTGTGCCTGGTCTCCGTGGCCCTTCCAGCACAACAGTCCATGGGGAAACAACTCAAACAGCACTTTGGATCAGATTTGGGGCTGTCTCAGCTCTCAGATCCAGGCCAGGACATAATGTCCTCCTGGTACGGTGCAAGACCATTGGGAGAAGGGTGCAGAGACCCTCTGAGTCTTCAAGGCAGCCAAACCATGGCATCATAAAGCCAGGGCTGTAGCATCCGCGCAGCAGCAATATAAATAAACAAACATGTCATTTAAATTAAGAATAATTAGCACGGGTCTTGGGATTGCAGGATCAAACCGAGGGATGAAATTGCCTTCAAAGTAGCTGGGAAGTGGATCGTTACAGGCGAAAGGAGCTGTTCATGACACTCTGGGAGAAAGAAAAGCGTTTCTGGTACGGTCACAAAGAGGCTTCTGTCCCCAGTAGGCATAGACTGTGTTGCCCACCACCCACGTACGTGTCTGGATGCCAAAATAACAGGTTACTTACAAATCCCACTGGGAGACAGATTTTCTAAAGGTTGTCTCACTGTTCTTCCTCACTTACTTCTGGCAATTAAGTGAAACCTGACTAGAAGTGTCTAGTGATGATGAGTCCTTAGTTTAACAACAGGAACACCAGAAAAAAAATTAAAGTGCTGGAAAGAAAAAGAATTTCTCTTTCTCAGGCACCTAATACAGTTCTGAAAACTGGTCTTAACCAGAAAATCCCTGGCACTATCAGATTTTAGCCCAAAGACCCTCCAAAAATTAATTCAGACTTTTCCTGCCCCACTGGTTTACAATGTAAAGTTGTTTTCTAATAAGCAACACCGTACGATGCCTTTATTAGAATGAATCTGTGGTTGGAAAAATGTTAGCAGGAGTAATGTAACAGAGAAAGTAAAATATTGCTGTGAGAAAATGCTGCAAGAACCAAAGATCAGGGGGAAAAAAAATCAAGCAAATAACAATTCAGGATGTCTGGGTTTTTTTGAAATCGGTGTGATGTAGCACTTTTCCAGCTCTGTTTTTTCATATAGCACATATATTTTATGAAGCTTACTAATATATATTTTTTAAAAAGCCTCAAGGAAAGACGTATCAACCAAGATGAACTACCAGTAATACTACTGAGCCCGGAGAAGAATAAAGCAGTACAAGCATCAGATGTAGAGTAAATCAATACATCAACACGATCCCATTATTAGGTTTAGAATTCTATCACCAAGTCTCCTAAATCACCAAATACAGCTGCAGGAGGAGGCAAGGGGAGGGGAACTCTGCCTTCCCCTACTCCAATAACACTTTGCAATAAGCGACAAAAAAAAGGTTGCGCTCAAATCTAAAGGCTAGCAACTCTTGGGCATGGCCACTGCCATACGCGGGTCGCTACCCAAAACAGCCTGTGCTCTGATGGATAATTTTGCAAGACAATATTTAGGGCATGGCAAGCCCGGGGAGATATTCTTCTGGCAACCTCCCCGAGCAAGAATTGGCATGCACATGTTGTGCATCTGAGCTAGCTCCTCTCGTACCACGACTTGGCCAGATATCAGTCGCAACCTGCTCTTCAACTCACAGCTCTCGTGGCTGAGTTCACTCCCATATTGCAGAATTTAGGTACTGGGTTCAGGCAATCGGAATGGGCTTTGTTAGCGTAGCGGTAATAATTCAGCAGAGTGAAAAGGAGCTAAAAGGCATGAGCTGCAGTTCTTTGAAGAGGCCGTACTCCCTTTCTTCTTCTGGGTCACAGCACAGCATGACGGAGCCATCTCTTCCTACAGCCTATTCCCAGGAGAGCATTTTGGATCTAAACTTTATAGGGGATGGTGCCTAGACATAAAAGGCTAGCTGTTTCCTTGAATTTCTTTCAGGAAATACTTCAAAAGACTATAAACCTGACTGGCTGCAAAACTAGTTTCTTTTACCTTTCACAGGCCCTACCAGCAATGGATACCCAAATCCTTGCAATATTAAGACACCCCGCTTGTCTCCACTGACTTCCCTGGTACCCAGAGTCACTAAAACAGCACTGGTGAGGCCGCACCTCGAGTGCTGTGTTCAGTTTTGGGCCCCTCACTCCAAGAAGGACACGGAGGTGCTGGGGCGTGTCCAGAGAAGGGCAACGAAGCTGGGGAAGGGTCTGGAGCACAAGTCTTGTGCGGAGCGGCTGAGGGACCTGGGGTTGTTCAGCCTGGAGAAGAGGAGGCTGAGGGGAGACCTTATCGCCCTCTACAACGACCTGAGAGGAGGTTGTAGTGAGGTGGGTGTTGGTCTCTTCTCCCAAGGAACAAGTGATAGGATGAGAGGCAATGGCCTCAAGTTGCGCCAGGGGAGGTTTAGATTTGATATTAGTAAAAACTTCTTCCCGGAGAGGGTTGTCAAGCATTGGAAGAGGCTGCCCAGGGAAGTGGTGGAGTCCCCATACCTGGAGGTATTTAAAAGCCGGGCAGACGAGGTGCTGAGGGACATGGTTTAGTAGTGGACAGGTACGGTTGGACTGGATGATCTTAAAGGTCTTTTCCAACCAAATGATTCTGTGATTCTGTGATTCTGTAAAACACTTCTCTTCATTGAGGTTCAATTTAAAATTCTCCATGGACCATGGAAACAGGCGGATTCATGTCACCTAATTTTGGATGCCTCCTTACGTTTGAGGTAGTCACACAATGCTCCCATTGCTGTTGTTGGGGAGAAATAAACACTTTTAGGAAGTTATTCTCTTGACCCAATGTGGATGTTTGTTGTGGATAAGATGAATTCCACCCTAAATTGACTGTTTCTTTCCAGGCACTATAAAGAGAGCCCACAGGGACTTGCTCAGAGCAGATGTCTGCATTGGAGGTATCTGCATTTGAATAGATGAATCCTATCATGTCTGTGTACAACTCTGCCACAGCTAGAGCTGTAGCCAGGTCTCGGTAAGCTGGGTCAAAACACTTGGCATAATTGGCTGGTGATGACTCAGAAATCCCACGTATACAGGGACCACCACGGTCTGTGTCAGTGATGCCATTAAAATCAGACTACGAAATGGGTTAGAAATCTTGTAATTTCTAGCACAGCAAAGTAGAGAGAAATAAGGTGAGCCCTTGATGGGAAAATTGTGAGTACTTGTGCTTGTTGGAAGCTCTCGAAGGGTCAGACCTGGGATGAAGCTGATGCACTAGACTACAGTGTCCATCCTGCATCAGCTGGGTCTCCTGTGGTTGCACCTCAACCTACTTCTGTATTTTGAGATACCCAGGGAGAGTCTTGGCCCAGCACATGAGCTTTGCCTTCCTCTCTGCCCAGCTCAAGATCTTGGGCTGAAGTGGCCATTTAGAGCAGTCTTGTGGTTTAATTCGAATATGACGGATGCACAAATGCTTAGTTGGCCATGTAAAAGTACCCAGAGAGACTGTGGGACATCAGCTTTCCATGTCGATCATGCACTGACCCAAAAGACACGGCTGCTTGATTTTTAAGTCTCATTGCTGGCAAATTTAGCTTGCTCAGCCTCACTAACCTGACAAATCAGGGTCAAAGCTGACGCGGGAGGGTCCAACCAGATTCAAACAAGGTCAACCTAAATTGGGGGTGAACTTTATTTTAAGTCAGTGATTAAAAACACACACACACACACACATTTTGCATGTCACAAGGACTAAGTCGGTGACACTTCACAAATATCACAGCTTTTAGAAAGCTGAGAAGACGTTATTTGAGATTTAACAAAAGAAAAAATCTCTGACTGATACAATGGCACCAGCTGATGGGAAGCTCAGTTCTCTCCCCACCCCACAATGTCCTATAAAAATAAGTGATAGAAAAAAAGAGATCGTAACGACAAGTCTCTCGGCTGTCAAAACATCCATCAGCAACATGAAAAACAATGTGGACATCTTACACTTAGTACTTTTGTTCTTACTGCCAAAACTAAGACAGAAATGTTCCAGTTCAGGATCTGGACAATAAATCAAACAGCCAGCCTTGGAAAATTTCTTCTTAGTACCAAGAAAAGTTACCTTGATACCTACGGAGATGAGACCCACTTACATTTCTCCGAAGTTTTTATTAAGGCTCTCTTTGCACATGTGCTATTTTTTCCTCACAATATCTCACGGCAGGTGGGAACAGGAAAAAATAGTCTGCAGCCTAGTAATTAAATAGGCTTGTTTTTAATACTGCAAATTACCGCTAGGTACAACTGTCTCAGGTATATATAATGCTCCAATCACTGTCGCACCTCAGCGCTCTTCCCTCTGCAATGTACTTAGTCTCTCATCCCCCTGCAAGGCGTGAAGTGCTGGTATCTTCATTACGGAGGCAGGGGTGGAGGACTGGAGGGACCTCCTGGGTCCTCACAGACACCTTGTTACACAACCCCTTTCTTGGGTGTATCAAGGCCAACCTGAAGAGTAAGCTCCCCAAGCTTTCCCCCCATGTTTTTCCCTTTCAGGAGCTTTTCACACCCTCACAACTACGATGCCCAAGATCTTCTGCCTCCATCCCAGCCTGGATCCCTTCACCACAAGGTCTGGGCAGTTTCCAGTTTGGCAGCAAGATCTTTCCATGAAATGGCTCTTTGTTTCCAGCGCTTACCTTTTGCACTCCCTGCTTAGGTTATTTATAGAGAGCAATCATAGGATGTCTTAGCTTTCACTGTCTAGGTGGGATGAGCCAAAAATCTTTTTGTCTTCTCTTATAAGACAAACTCTTTGTTCCTCTCCCCTTTGCCTGTTCCAGTTTGGACCCACTTGCTGGACACAGGTGACCACAAGAGCATGGACGCTAGTACATGTGCCCTTCCCGAGATCTCAAGCAAGGCACCACGAGGAAAAAAAGAGAGGTATGGACTAGCACCTATGTTTTTTATGTAAGCTTCTAGCCAACGCTCACACACAAAGCCTGATTGTCCAGGTTGCCCCTGATGGCTCACTGTGGCTGGGCAAGGCAAGGGGACTGCCCAGGTGGGAAAACTACATCAGGCTACATCTATATTGCTAAAGCTTGCTCCTGGAAGACATCTCAAGCCACCCGGCCAAGCGGCACAGAGGGGCTCATGTCCACAGTGCTCAAGGCAAACCTCTTCTGAATCAGGGTGTCTGTGTCCACTCTACACAACTATTGGCCTCTATCTTCTACCATCCCCAGACCCGTGCCTGAGCTGTTTCTTAAAGGGAATGAACCATTTCCCAAAGAAGAAGGTGATAGGAGGAAATACATGTATTAATGTGGGCAACTGGTGTCCAGGGCCCTGGAACAAGCTGGGAAGAGATGTTATCTAGTCCTGCAGGTGGGACTGGTACACCAACATGTCCTGCTTCTACAGCAGGTATTGAAACAACTGCTTTGACCTCCTTGGCCCTAGGAACCTGAACTTAAGTCAAGCTACCTAAATTTACGGCGCAGGTAGTCCTAAGTACTATTTCCAGTGGTGCTACCTTACCAGCCGGGCTCTGCGCACACCCAGCACAGGAGAACTCCCAAGAGAAAAGCTTTCCACAGCTGGTGGGAAATCCAAAAAAATCCCCCTTCCTTCCCACACAAAGCACAACTGCAAGGCTCAGAGACGTGCAAGAGGTGAGTGTGTTGGCCATGGGCTCTCTAAGAAGGCGTCCGGTTGAGAGAGACGTGTTTACAACCTCCAGGAAAGGTCTGAAGGCCTCATGTATGCTATGAAGTCAAGCTTGTCCCAAACTGTCCTCCATCCCTGAGGATAATGAGTGCAGAACAGCCTGTCCAGCTGTCCTCTTCTCCACTACAGAGGGACCAAACCCAGACTCCTGATGTCAAAGGTCCCTGCTTCATGCCTGTTCCTGAATCCCCCAGATGTCAAGTGACAGCTCGTTAATGCATATCCAGTAGTTGCTTATACCTGTTTGCTGGCCCCATGCTAAATATAAGCGAACCTGTTCCTCAGTGAGCAACCTCACTCCTACCACACGACAAGGGTGCACCCAGGGCTTTCACCATGGGAAGCTGTGCTGGTGCAGGAATAACCGCAAAGCTTGTGTGATCCACTGCAGTCAGAGAGGGGTCCGGAGCTGCCTTGCAGCCTGAGTTTCATTCTTAAATCACGCAAAGCTTTCCCTTTCCCTTGGCTCATGTCACAACCAGGATTGGCACTGGAAGGGCCCTTCTGCAGGAAGGGGAACGGTGCAAAGGCAGGTCAACCACCACCTCCTCCTCCCACCAACCTTGCCAACTCTCACACCACTACTTTGCTGCTGGAAAGCAAACCCAAAGCTGCCCCCACCTCCAAAACACCTCTAGCTCAAGTGAAATTCCTGCTGCTGGTCATCAACAGGAACGAAGTGTACAAATGAGTCGGCAGGACACCTGGACTCTCTACCAAGCTCCACCTATGACTTACAGCGCAAGACTGGCCGAGTCGTTGGACTCCCTGAGCTCCTGTTTCCCCTCCAACCCCAAGTCTGTTTTGTCTCTGTTTCATGAGCTTTGGTGGAGAAGGAAAAAAAGATCATATTTGGCACCTCGGCTTGCATTCATCTCCAGGTAAACCACCTCTGGAGATGTTTCTCCTGACTCTACATTCATTATGATCAGGTATGTGACTTGCTCTACATAGCTGTGCTGTACCTAGGGCCAAAGGACAGTCATCATTTGTTAAAAACATACCACTAATGCAGTAAGCATTCTGGGATTTCAGTCCAGAGGGGAAAAAAGGCTTTAAAAGCAAATAAAAAAAATCTTGCATGAAGTGACAAGGAGAATAATCTAATTGCCGAGCTTTAAAAACAAAAGAAGAATCCATTATAAGCTTAAAAGCAAGAGATGTCCCAGAACTCTGATATTTGCCTATTTAAATGTTGCTTTGATCAGTTTTATCGTTTGCGGGTTTTTTTGTTTGTTTGCTGTGTAGCCCACTAGAGTTATTCCATCTCCAGCTCAAATCGCATCTGTGTCTCTACTTGAGCATAACACAAGTCACCTTGGAAGGAGCACAGCAGAAAATAATAAATTTAAAAAATAAAAAAAAAAACATTGGCAAATCTTTGAATAGTAACTGGGGAACAGCTATTTCGTTAAAACCACCTTCAAGTCAACGTGCTCTCTCACTAGGCCAAAAAAATGTTCCTTTCTGGAGATTAAAGCAACTCTCCTAAATGAGGCTGGCTATGATTGATGCTTTAATTGACTGGCACAATTTCATGCTTTAATAACTCTGGGCTCCTCAGTTTAGCCATGAATAAATTTAACTGTTAAGTCCTTGCGTATAAATCCTCTTGCCTGGAAGTTCCCATTTTCTCTTTAAAATGTAAACTTGGATTGACAAGACTCAGCGACACATCGGGAGCTGGATGCAGTAATCTGCGGCATCCCCTGGTCAATACCAGTTCCCCCAGCTCCTTCCCTTCTGGACCACCCCAACTGGCTGGCAAAGGGCACCAGGTGGGATGTCTCTAGCCCTCAGCTGGAGAAGACCCTATGGGTTTTGGTAGCTCAGCATCACACTGATATCTGGTCAGCAATTAGTGGGATAATCAATGTGTGCTGAGGCTGATGACCAACAGAAGAGCAGGAAAACATCTCCTTTCTGAGCAGCATCTTCTGTGCCTCTGGTACTTGCCCTAGGGCAAGGATAACATTTTCTTGGGGCACCTCAAGCAGTTCTTTTTAATTTGGGAGGCACAAGGGTTGGCTCTGGGTGGCCATGAGACAGCAGGAGCTGTGCTCAGGCCCTCTTGGATTTTCTAATCACATATTGTCCCAGATACGGCTTGCTCAGGCTTGTAATTTTGCAAAAGCTTGGGCGTGATACCTAAGGGGAGAGCTTTGGGCTGGCTTATCTCCTGCTGTCTTACATCTTTGATGTAGGTGTTAACATTGTGCGTCTGGTCTGTGGTTGTGGTGCCTTTCTTCCTTGGGTCAGATGGGCCCACAGTAAAGCAGGGTGAAAATGCAGC
This sequence comes from Balaeniceps rex, assembly GCA_013401315.1. NCBI lineage: Eukaryota > Metazoa > Chordata > Aves > Pelecaniformes > Balaenicipitidae > Balaeniceps > Balaeniceps rex. The sequence goes on from VYZW01063304.1 coordinate 94,307, forward strand.
TCCTAGGCAGACTCCATGTTTCAGGCTGTATTTTTAGCTTTGCAGTCAGTCTTTTTGCTTTTTTTTCCACGTCTCTAAATCTCCTAATTTAGCAATCACAGCTGGTTCCTGGACTGAACATTTTTTCCCAGAAATGTCCTCCTCCTCCAGCACCTTAAGTTAGGGATATTTAAATTCATTTCAGGTTGAAGAGAAAAGAAGCTGCAGCTGAAAATTCAAGTGAGGTTCGACATTTAGTAAAAATGCTGCAAATCCGTCAGTCCTGAGAGGCTTTTGGTCTCCCATCCCTGTGTCACCACATACAACGGGATCACTCAGGTGCCTGAGACTGCATTTGAGTGTCGGTGGTCGGGAAAAGCCCATTTCCTCCAAAGATATCTTTGATTAAGTGAGAACCACGCTGATTTCCAAGATCTTCCCTCCAGATGCCCACCCAGCTCCACCTGACTCCTTTGGGCTGTCCCTTCCTCCCCAGGGAAACACTGGTCAGAAACTGGGATGCCTGCAAATACCATGAGTCCATGTCCGTGGCAAGGAAGATGCCCTGAAGATGCTCATGGTGGTTTCTGGATGTCTGACAGCCCCATCAGAGTGACTGAGGCAAACAGAGGCAAAGAGGAGGTGACCAGGTAAAAACCATTAATGGGCCACTTCTGTAGCACTGAACTGGGTCTTTGAAGTCCTCCCTGGGAAAAGATGGTCTCAGATGCCCCCAACAGCTATGGCATGACCGAAAGCCACGCCAGAAACATAGAATCACAGAATGCTTTGGGTTGGAAGGGACCTTTAGAGGCCATCTCCAACCCCCCTGCAGTGAGCAGGGACATCTTTAACCAGATCAGGTTGCTCACAGCCCCGTCCAACCTGTCCTTGAATGTTTCCAGGGATGGGGCCTCCACCACCTCTCTGGGCAACCCCTGCCAGTGCTTCACCACCCTCAGGGTAAAACATTTCTTCCTTCTATCCAGCCTAAATCTGCCCTCCTTTAGTTTAAACCCATCACCCCTTGTCCTGTCACCACAGGCCTTGCTAAAAAGCCTGTCCCCATCTTTCCTCCAGGCCCCCTTGAAGCACTGCAAGGCCGCACTAAGGTCTCCCTGCAGCCTTCTCTTCTCCAGGCTGAACAGCCCCAAAACAACCCCCCTTGATCAGCATGCCTGCCTAATTAGTGGATCTTGGTGGATCACGTGTCCTTGCTCCTCATGGCAGAGCCTTGCAGCCAAATTCCAGATGCAATGCTGAGCTCAGCAGTGTTGATTTACTCACATACAGCTTCTGCAAGCTTTCTCCCTGGTGTGCGTTAAAGCACTGGTAGATGTTGGTAAAACAGATGGTTGGTTTCCGTAAAAAAAAAAAAATATCATGTGCTTGCCAATATATGGGGTTTTTCGTGTTTTTCAAGACTCTCTTTGTGTTGTAGGAATGGGCTCCCTGAGGAAAACTTGAGACCCAGACTGAGTCAAAGGAAAGTGGCTGTGGTTTTCTCATGCAGGGTGTCTGCCGCCCATTAAATCACGCAGACAAGAAGTGAGACCCCCATCTGTTGGCTGTCTATCCGTCTGGCAGGAATTTGGCCTTGCAATGGTGTAAGAGGCAGACAGGGAACAGTGTGAGGGTTTTGCTATTTTGTTATCACCACCTGAACCTGTGGGGTTGTGGGGAAGCCCCGTCTCAAACCTAAGCTTTGACCATGCCGGTCCTAAATTTGGATCCCGTCCCTTTTGTTAATGAAATTAGAAGCATGAGGGTGGCATAAATAGGAAAATGTCTTGGTATTTCTGTAGCATCTTTTGCCTAGCAGCTTGTAATAATTTGCATTACCTTCCATTTCATGTTGACCTCTGACAAATATAGAACTCTCTGGTATCAAAGACTGCTCTTCTTCGCCAAATGGAGCGGTTTCACGGTCACAACGAGGGACCCCAGGGGCAGGGAGGGAACCAACAGGGCTCGATAAATGGTTCGGACATGCTGGATGCAGCCCGGAGAGCATCAGTCACCCGGCCGGTACAGGCATAAGCCTGTAAATCTCGTTGGGTTCGCGTGTGCGACTGGCAGCTATGTTCAAGGTGAATTCTCCTGCGTGCGCAAAGGACTTCTGCTCTTCTCTGATGATAAGGACAGCTTTGCTCAAAATGGGGCCTGGGACCACCCTCCTTGGAAACCCCATCCTGGGTGGGGTCTGCCGAGGGGGGGTTTGGTGGCTCTGTGATTCAGATCTGGTAGGGAATATCCTGAGCAGACACTGCTGGGTTGCATTGGAGGTTACTGCCATAGCAATGCATAATGCCGACAAGGCCCAAATCTGGCTCATTTCTTACTATAAACACTTGTGGGGTGAGCAGAAAATATTTTAAAGAGGTTGCGGCAGGGTGTCAGGAGAGGCAGGGCTCCCAAGCATCTTCTTCCGAGGACTTGCTGAGTCGCTTGTCTCTGCTCCTTGGCTTTCCCCATCTGTAAGGGGATGTCCAGGTAGACCCAAGCATGGCCATGGAGGCCTTGGCTGGCTGAGATAAGAGGCAGGATGAAACCCATCATCCCCATGACTTCCCTCTGACCCCCTCAGTGGTGTTTCTGGGATGCAGATGGGCAGCTCCGGCTCAGCCCTCAGGTCATTGCAGGTCGTGGGGGTCTCATTTCATTCCTCCTTCATCCCTCCCCTTCCAAGCACACTCGCTTTGCAAAATCAGAGCACTTGGCAGCAGTGTGCAGATGGACAGGGGGCAATGCGCCACACGTCTGCTCTTAGGTTAATAGTCATGGTTAATTAGCCAGCCTTCCAACACAGTAGGTGAGGATCGGGAGACCCAACACACTCTTTGTCCTCACTTGGAACCCACAAATTTTCCTGCTTCTCTATGTACCGTTCCACCATGGTCTTCAAAGATGGACCTGCTGCTTTCTCAGGGGACAGGCGGTGCATGAGAAGCGACGATGGTCACAGGTCTCTGTTGGTGGCCCCTGCTCTTCTCCTCTGAGCCACAAGAGCAGGATCGGTCACCACCCATCACCCCACCCCACAGCGCCAGTTCTCCTTCCTCCTCCACCCACATCCCCAGGACTGAGGCTCATCCTGCATCCTCAGCACCCACGGTGCAGACCTCTGCATCCGAGCCCGGCACATCTGGGTGGCTGCCCCAACCCTCACCTTTCTTCCAAAGGAAAAGGCTGCTGCATCTTCAGTCTGACCAGAAATAACGAAAAGCCTGGCCTTGCTTTGGCCTGTCTCAACGCTCCCATGTTAGTGAACAAATATTGGTCAGGGGAGTTGGGAAAATTTAATTTGCTTTAAGGGAAAGCAAATACGGGCTGAATTGCCCCCGGTTGCTCACAGAAGAAAGGCGATGTGGTACAACTGAGCTGCAACTTGGTGAGATGCTTCAGCAGCACGTAGGGATCAACGGGTTTTCAAAAGCACGTGTTTTGAAGGGAAACTGGCAACAGAAACAGAGTCTTTTCGTTGGGAATGGTGGGAGGAAGCTAAAAAATAACAGTGGTGGAAAACTGCACCAGCTCTTTTCTCCGCCTCATCTGCTGCTTTATTAGTACTCCTAAATCTGTTTTGTTAAATATAAACATACTCAAATTTACATAAACTTCATTAAAAGCTGGTGTCTCCACTCTGCTGCTCCTGTAACACACCCAGGAAATGGAGAACTCCAAACCCTCTGCGGTAAAATAATCAACTGCAAGAGAAACAAAACAACGTTTTAAGGGCATTTTTGGTTTTTTCTGGTTTGTTTCTGCGTGTATCTGCCTGTGCCCCCAAGGCTTGTGGGTGATTTTCTTTCCCTTTGGGGTCCTTTCTGCCCAATCCTGGAGCAATGCTTCCCGTCTCCTGACAGTACATTAAAAAAGAGAAGTGGAAGCCTGATAAAATACCAAATGTGATGGGCGTTGCTCTTCTAAGTGCTTTTATTTCCCTGCTAGTCCTGCTGCTCATGTCCCCAGTGAGGCTGACCGGAGACACCCAAGGGACATGCTGGCAGTGCTGATACAAGGTGTCTCCTTTGAGAGATGCTGTGGGACGCCGGCATGCATCGGTGAGGAAGAAGAGGACCTTATTTCTGGCTGGTTAGCATGTAACTAAAACCTAAAGGAGGGTGTCTGGCTGGCACTGCTTGCTGGAGCCACAAGTGCTGGTTTCTCTTTGGGACCTCTTAAGAGTTTGCTGGGATTTGGGGTCACGTCCCTATTGCACCCAGTGCCTCAGTTTCCCCAGGGAGTCTGACTCTTGAGAGATGTCAGTTTTGGGCAGTTATATTGCGCACCATCTATAGAATCATAGAATCACAGAATCATCTGGTTGGAAAAGACCTTTAAGATCATCGAGTCCAACCGTACCTGGCCACTACTAAACCATGGCCCTAAGCACCTCGTCTGCCCGGCTTTTAAATACCTCCAGGGATGGGGACTCCACCACTTCCCTGGGCAGCCTGGTCCAGTGCTTGACAACCCTCTCCATGAAGAAGTTTTTCCTAATATCCAATCTAAATCTCCCCTGGCGCAACTTGAGGCCATTGCCTCTCGTCCTATCACTTGTTACTTGGGAGAAGAGACCAACCCCCACCTCACCACAACCTCCTCTCAGGCAGCTGTAGAGGGCGATAAGGTCTCCCCTCAGCCTCCTCTTCTCCAGGCTGAACAACCCCAGGTCCCTCAGCCGCTCCTCACAGCACTTGTGCTCCAGACCCTTCCCCAGCTTCGTTGCCCTTCTCTGGACACGCTCCAGCACCTCCATGTCCTTCTTGGAGTGAGGGGCCCAAAACTGAACACAGCACCCGAGGTGCGGCCTCCCCAGTGCCCAGTACAGGGGAAGGATGACTGCCCTGGTCCTGCTGGCCACACTATTGCTGATACAAGCCAGGATGCTGTTGGCCTTCTTGGCCACCTGGGCACACTGCTGGCTCATGTCCAGTCGGCTGTCGACCAACACCCCCAGATCCCTCTCTGCCAAGCAGCTTTCCAGCCACTCATCCCCAAGCCTGCAGCGTTGCGTGGGGTTGTTGTGGCTCAAGTGCAGGACCCGGCACTTGGCCTTGTTGAACCTCATACAGTTGGTCACAGCCCATATATATATTGGTATATATACATGAGTATTTTCTTTCCATATCATTAATAATCTAATCATGAGAAGTGGAGGGGAGGAAGGGATCTAGAGACAGGAGCAAGGCATGCACAGCTGTATCAGGACATCACAGACTCACCAAGCACCCTCCATACCCTCCTTCAGATCTGGCCAGGACGTGTCACCTCCATTCTTCAGCACAGACAGTGCTTTGAAGGGAGGCAACCGGGAGGCTGGGAGTTCAGACCAGCCTTTCATTTCTACCCAGTATCCATCTATCAGATCAACCCAGGAGAGCTGCTTTCCCTCTCACTGCCCCTGCATCAGTGCTGGAGCAAAACTAGGGAGGGAACCCGGAGAAATGTTTAGATAGGATCAAGTTCACCGTCGCAATGTCAAGGAGAGCATCTGGCCAGACAAATTAAAACATATCCTCCACTTGCCTCCCTCCCCACTGCTCTGGGGGTACTCTGGTGGGAAGAAACCTCAGAGCACCTAAATTTTGTGCCAGATCTGCTAAAAACCAGGTGGATGAGATGCTTTTTTGTTCAGTAGTGAGGAGCAAGGAAAGAGGTGAGGGCAGGGGGTTTGGTTATGTGCTATTCTATGGGCGAAGCATTTCCACCTTGCTCTTGCCCTTCCCAGATGTCTCAAACACTGCCAGGATCAAAGTTGTCCCCTCCAAGCTTAGCCCTACCGGTGCTCATCAGCAATAGCTGTTCCCACCGGACCTCCTCCCTAGATATTCCAGCTTGTGCCCACTCTTCTCCCACCAATTTTAAACACTCATGACAGCCTGAAGGAGAGGGTGGGTTGCTGTTGCTGCAGCTCCACCGTATGTCCTCAGCCACACTCCTTCCCCAGCTGCCTCTCTGTATTCGGGCGCTCATCCAAGGCAACCTCTCCGTAAGAAAACGCTGAGCCGTGCAAATCTGAACCTCCTGTCTAAACCTCAGACCTGGTTTCTGGCCAGAAATTGTCTCCTGGACAATGGGAGAGAGACTCTCACACATGCAAACGCTCCCAGAATAACTCTGAGTCCTGTACTTGGGATGTGTCCAAGAGCTACATCCACAGTGAGGAGGACCCCGGTCTCCTCTTGTCTCTGCCTTCACCTCTTGGACCATTAGGTGTTTTAATGAGATGGATTTACTTCATGAGATGGATTTAGAAGATGGGTTTAAGAGGTGATCCAGTCCCTACGATGGAGATAACTTTTCCTGCGACGTTGAGGCAGGGACGATGACCAAGAAGCAGCCGCTTGCACTATGAGTGGTTTGAGAGGGGGGCACACTGCAGGCGTCTGGCCTTTGGGAAAACAAATTCTCGATTAGGGCATTAGCACTGTGACTAGTCTGCTGCCTGGAGAGCTGAAATGGGAGGAAACATCAGCCCAGGGAATGGACTCCTCTAGGGACCAAGCCAGACCCCGCTGCCGGGAGGACAGGTACCTGGGGAGCTTGGTGCTTCCCAAAGAAATCCCAAGCAAGAGACAGGCTGTGATTTACTAAGGGTGCAGCTTCTTCCTTTCTTTCCCGAGGGCTGCATTAATGCTCTTTGGAAAAAAACTGTCTGCAAAACCTCCTCGCTGTGATCGCCCATGCGCTGGGGGTAGTCTGGACACGGTTTTCAACGATTTGTAATCCCACAGTCAGAAAACTCGCTCTCTAGCATCGTGCCCCGTGTGATAAGAGGGGAAAACAAAACCCTTCGCAGGAACTGGCGTCTGCAGCAAAGAGCCCTCCGGATTCAAAGTATTTCCTTTCACTGGAGTAAATTATGTTTTATGACTATAATTAACTGGGAGCCAGTACACACTGCGCTGGTTTTAAGCTGACTCAATGCTGTCTGCGAAGCAGAGTGTGATAAAACAATATTCAAATCAGCTTCTTAACTAAGCTGGCGAGTGACACAATCTGGAGATGGATGCCAAAAGTAACTGGAGGTTTGCAAAGCCTTGGGCATGGGGAGGGATTTCAAGGTCTGGGAGTATTTTCTTTAAAGAGCTGGTTTCCATTCTGCAGTCTGTGGATGTGTCACGGTTTCTGAAACACAGGAGGTGCCCCACGATGAGTCCCCAGAGCCTCACTCTTATGTTATTTTTCTAGCAAAAAAAAAAAAGTACCCAAAATCATTGGAAACGTCTGAGGCCAGAAGCCACAACTGCTGGGCAAGAGGATTTGATGAAGGCAGACTTAATAACGAGCAGTTGTGGCTAAAAGGATCAAGTCTTCCATTTGACCACCTGCTCTGGGTGGAAATGTTTTATGTGCTGTTAAACACACCGGGCGAGACCCACGCGTGGGAGTTATATGCGTGAGGCTTGGCTTTGCGTGACTCCGTTCTGCAGGGTTTTGACGTGGTGCAAAGCAAACCTCCACCTCGTCATTCTTCAGCGAAGGCATAGGAGGGCTCAAAGGACAGAGAATTGAGGTGGAAAAACACAAGGATGGGTATCCCTGGATGGAAACCATCTCCTGGTCATTGTTTTAGCTGTATTTTACATTGGATTATAGAACAGAAAAGGGGGGAAGGAACTGCTGCAATATTTGCAATTTTCACTGGTATCATTAAGTATGTGGGGAAAAACGACCAGGGCTACCTCCTGCTTTGGTCTGGTCTTTATTATTGCTGTGCCTCCAAGCTAGAGAAGAGCATTTATTTCTTTCCTTATTCTATTTAGATTTTCAGAGAAGTTTGGCAGGTTTTAGGCTGCTAGCTCCACTTCTAAATGTTTTGCCCAGTTCCCTCAATAAAAGCATCAGAAAGGTCAAGGCTCCAGAAATGCTCCCTCTTCCAAACCAGTGTGGGGGCAAGTGCTTCCCTCAACAAGTTTTGTCAGTGGTCTAAGTATGTGGGAAGTCAAGGAGAGGTGGGAAATGGTTCGTTGCCCTCAAAAAGCTGGTTTCAAAGAAACCAAGGCTTTTCTTCATTAGATGATGCTTAATACATGAGCAGTCCCACGAAGCTGACCCAGAGTCCATCGCTATCGTTACGTGCGCTACAGCTCCGAGCAAATAGCCAAATGGCAAATGCACTGATAAGAAAACATAATGTACTTTTTTTTTTCCGTTGTTTGACATACAGGACTGGAATTGTTTCTAGGGACGGTGGAGGTAAATATCAGCTTTGCTGCTTTCCAGCTAAAACAACCTCAGGCCTCTCTGGGTATAGGTGTGGGTGCGAAACATCTCCTGTAGCCCCAGTGCCTGAAGTCCTTGAGCGCAGCTGGTGAAGCTGGCCTCTGGGGAATTGCTCCCCAGGACTGAAGCCCATCTCTTTCTCAGGCTTGCCAAGATGTGAATGAGTGGGAGATACCTCAAGCTGGAAAAAACTCCATTTAGGGGGGTCTACATGTTGACACCTACTTGTGAGCTCGCTGCTGAGGTGCCTCTGATGGTCATTGGAGGTCAGGGCTATGCTGCCAGTGGAGCTGGGGAGCAGGTCAGGCCATCCCACCAGCCTCTCGGTACTCCAGAGGCACGTGGTGAAAGCTTTTCATGATGACAACGTGACTCAACTTTAAGCATTTGCAGCTCCAACGCCTCAGGATGATCTGCTGAAAGCTTGACTCATTAGGAGACCTTCCAAATGCTGGTGGATGGGATAATGAACCTGAAGGCTGCCCAGAGAGCGCTTGTGACTGCACCAGCCCTAAAACTCACATGCTCTCCCACTCCTCCTCTCCCTGTATGCTACGGCCGTACTCTCCGGTGGTGCTCATAATAGCTATTAATCACCACTTCTTGGAAAACAATGTGGTTCTGAAGGTGTTTAACCTTTATGGTGTCAATAGAGATGTTATAATGCCTGTAACTGTGCCTTTCCTTTGATAGGCTATTTTCTTACTGCTGCATATTATCATGTTAAACCCTACAGAACTGCAAGCCAGCGCTCTTACCGTGTTTTCTTTCTATATGATAAGGAGTAGATCATAAAAAGACTGAAATTGAAATGAAACTTTTCATTTGAGTGAAGTGGAAGACTTTTTCATTGCTCTGATGGAAAACTTGCATTTTTGTTCATGGGTAAGTTTGGAAAATTGATTCTATCTGGAGCAAAACTCTTTGTTGAAAGTGCAGATGCCTGCACAGCTGAATCCTCCCCTTAGTTCTTGATGTGGTGATGAGAGTTACCTCCATGCACAGCCAACTTTGTTTACTCCTCAGGAGAGGCGAGTTTTGTTTGCTTGCCAGTGCTAGTAAATATTTTAGAATTAGTGAAAATTTCATGGTCTAGATCAATATAATAGTAAATACAATTTATGTCTACAGAAATTGCAGTTACGTCTGGAGAGTTTCCAGTGCAAGTAAGGGAGATTTCGGGGCTGCACTGAGGCAGGGCAGAGAAGATGAGAATCACAGAATCACAGAATCATCTGGTTGGAAAAGACCTTTAAGATCATCGAGTCCAACCGTACCTGGCCACTACTAAACCATGGCCCTAAGCGCCTCGTCTGCCCGGCTTTTAAATACCTCCAGGGATGGGGACTCCACCACTTCCCTGGGCAGCCTGTTCCAGTGCTTGACAACCCTCTCCGTGAAGAAGTTTTTCCTAATATCCAATCTAAACCTCCCCTGGTGCAACTTGAGGCCATTGCCTCTCGTCCTATCACTTGTTACTTGGGAGAAGAGACCAACACCCACCTCGCTACAGCCTCCTCTCAGGTCGTTGTAGGGGGCGATAAGGTCTCCCCTCAGCCTCCTCTTCTCCAGGCTGAACAACCCCAGGTCCCTCAGCCGCTCCTCACAAGACTTGTGCTCCAGACCCTTCCCCAGCTTTGTTGCCCTTCTCTGGACACACTCCAGCACCTCCATGTCCTTCTTGGAGTGAGGGGCCCAACACTGAACACAGCACTCGAGGTGCGGCCTCCCCCATGCCCAGTACAGGGGAAGGATGACTGCCCTGGTCCTGCTGGCCACACTATTCCTGACACAAGCCAGGATGCCGTTGGCCTTCTTGGCCACCTGGGCACACTGCCGGCTCATATTCAGAGAAGTTTCTGTGGAAACCAATGTGGTGGTGTTGTGCTTGTGACCTATTCTAGAGTTTGGGCATTTGGGTCAGCTTTGGGTCTCTGAGCTGCCAGAAGACATGAGAGGGAGGCTGGCATGCAGGTAAAGGAGGCATTTACCTGTATGGGTTGGCAGTCTACTCTGCTCCCAACACCCAGGACCCCAGTATGGCTTTTGGGGGTAAATGGAAAGACATATGACAGTGAATTGGTATGGATAGATGTGCAGTGGTCGCCTGGCAGGAGACCAGGGATGGAAGATGGGGGTACCCATGCTCACAGGCTGAGCAGCCAGTCCTGGGGCTGTGCAAATGTGCAAGAAGCAGAAGCATTTGAGATGCTTTAGGGTAACTCTGCTGCTTTTCCTTTGCCACCCTCCCAGAGGTGGTGTCACATCTGCAAGCCCATTGCAGATGTGGTGGCAGCCTACACACCTGTGTGGGCAAACAACTCGAGCTCTCTCAGGATGTGCTTAATCACTTACTGGAGGTCTGTATTTTCATCTACCAGGTGAACCTTGGTCATGAGGGATGAAATCTCATACCTCTGTGGAACGCCTCAGCCTCCAGGTCTCTTTGAACCTTGCTACCTGCGGGGTCTCTTAGGACGCTCTGGGAACAGATATGGATGCCTTCAGCTCCACTCCTAAGGAGCACGTCATTGCTGCGCTCTGGTCCCCAGCAATCCCACACTTGTCACCCTTTTTTTTTCTTTAATGAAACTGGCCAGAAGAGAATAATGGCTTTGCTGTGCCTGCCCCTCTGGCTGAGATAAGACACATTTCCAGAACACAGGGGACATTAGCTTGTCTCCCGCCCTGTTGAGCCCATTTTGGGGTTGCAAAGGGAGCCTGGGCACAGCAACTATCGATCCTAATCCCTTTTTCCCCTGCTGTGGAGACTGTGAAGCCTCCAGTGGCCCATTACTGTCCAGTAAGTGTTCTGGTTTCCCATACTCCAGATAGGTATTAGCAGTGGCAGAAGCTGTCTGGATGAGAAGCAAAGAAGAGATATAGCTGGAGGGCAGCTATTACAAATAAAAAGATGAAGAAGAAAAAAAAAAAAAAAGAAAGAAAAAACCTAATAAAGCGCTAGCAAACTTCCTGGGGAATGGAAAGAAGGGAAATAGACTTTCAAAGAGCTGATGTGACTTGCAAGGCAAGCACTTGCAAAGATACACTTCCATTCAGCAAGTAGTTGCAGCCGTTTATGATATTCCTGTCCGGCTGTCTGTAACCATGCCATGGCCAGACGAGGGGCCAGCAGGATGAAGCATGCTGGACATTCCTCATCTTCTCCAGTGCAAAGTCTGACCGCTCTGCTTAAGCCACCTCCTGCAGCAGTTCAAACCTAACCCCTGGACTTTACCCTGAGGCATCTCAAAATGGCCATTTTGTTCCTCTGATGCAGTCCTGGGAGCCACAATGTCTCCCAGAAAGGCCCAAGTGAAGAGCTGGAGGGAGCTGGTCCTGATTTCTTTCACTGCTTTCCAAGAACATGCATGATGGGTCTGTAGCATCCTGGGCTCTGACCAGGGGACCCTCTGCACTGCCTGTGGCACAGCGATGCTCCCATTGCCTGAGCTTTGACATCGGTTGTGATATATCGCATCCCACCTGGCCTCTGGGATGCCACCGAGCATTCGTTTCTTAACTTCAGGGCTGTCCAGATGGTTAGAGATAATGTACGAGCCGTAATGGATCGCTTTGTGTCGCCAATCAGTATTTATTTCCTTTACTTCTTCCCTAAACTGTGAGTTCTTGAAAGTGTTGTCATGGCTACTGAAGAGTGAACTTGACTCACTTCAGCAGCCTTTGTTCCCTCCAAGTGAGCTGATCTGAAATTTGTCAAAGCTCTCTTGTCACCGGCTGCAAAAATATTGTATCTGTTTCTTGAGAGGAGCTTCTTTTGCAAGTCTCTCTCGGCTGTATATAAAGGGCACAGCAACAGCCCAAGCCTGCCATAATGCAGTGATTTTAATGCCCCCGGGTGCTCTCAGCAAGTAACTCTTGAATTGTTCCCTTGTTTCCAGCAATCTTTCTGCCCCGTATCAAAAGATCAATCTTCTATGAGGTCTTCTGTAATCTCTCCGCTCAGATGTATTAAAATATATTCTGATCAATGGTTAAAATTGGCGTCTTTTTATTTTAATGGAACCTCCACTGGAGAATAAATTCCACAGGGTTTTCAGGAGCACTGAAATATATATTGTGGGTTTGGCTCAAATTAACGCATGACATAATTCCACTAAAATCAATGAAATTGTACTCTGGGATGCTTCTCGACTGCTGATGTTAAAGCTGTGCGGCTATAGTTTATCGTTACTTATTGCTTACCCTTAATCTGTTTTAATATGATCTGAGTCCTAGGTCTGTCATGAGGAATTCCCAAGGGCTTCATGGGAGTTTGAGCAACTCATGTTGCAATCGATGGGCAGAATTGAAGAGAGGAGAGTTACCCCACGCCCGGGTGAGTATTTACATTCCTGATCTCAGTGTGATATCAGTACATATGGGAAACAAGCAGATGCCCTCCTGAGGAGTGTGGAGTCAAAACAGCTGATGTAGAGCTATGGCAGATATTGATTTCTGTATCTATCAATATCAACAAAATTAAACTGTTTCGCTTCTAGGAAAGCTATTTAAACTACAGCTATTCGATAGATAGTCCTTTCACAATTCTTAAAATAATAGTTATTAAATTCAAATGTGCAGAAGAAAAGGGAAGATGTGCAAATACAGAACTGAGGTGGAACAAGGTGAGGTAGGGGTCAGAACAGTTGGCAAGACTGAATCGCTCTCTGTCACAACGATGCTCAGATCCCCACTCTCCGAGAAGGTGCATTGCTCCTACTGCAAAAAGGCTTTGGGAAACGTCATACCTTGAAACGGTAGTTTAGATTTCTGCGGAACAGATGAAACCCCCTCGGCAAATTCTCTTGAATTTAACGGGGATAATATAAGTTAAATCCCATTCTATAAAAAGATAAGTAGAAAGAAGAAGAACGTGCCTTTACTTCTATGTTTTCTTGTAGTGTTTCAGTTGCCTGGACATAAATATCATAGTAACCTCCCTTAGTTTATTGTAACAAAAGATTTGTTTTCCTTTGGACTTCACGGCTTTCAGATGTGTGTTAATATGAGTACCTCTCATCCAGCTATTGGCTTAAGTCTTTAGGTCTTAGGTCTTTTCCAACCAAATGATTCTGTGATTCTGTGTATTTAAAAGCCGGGCAGACGAGGTGCTTAGGGACATGGTTTAGTAGTGGACAGGTACGGTTGGACTCAATGGTCTTAAAGGTCTTTTCCAACCAAATGATTCTGTGATTCTGTGATTAAGCATATGTGCAGATGAAAAGAAATTTCTTCATAGCTTACTTTCTACAGTTGCTTATTCATTTTGTTGTTGTTACTGTTTTTCTTCACTAAACACCTTTTCGTTGAATGATTTCTGATTCTTCCAAAACTGGGCACAAATGGGCTCATAAAGTTGATGGGTTAAAAGAGCACCCTGCCTCACTGAAGGTCTTGAGTCTTTTTACAGTGAATTAATCCTGTCCAGATCTGAGTTTCACGATATATATCAGAAAAGCAAGCATCGCTCACTATTAACCGCATGAAGGTTGGAAATGGCAGTTTTGTAACACTCTGGGTGGCCTTGAAAGCTGGTGTTGCAGCACCTATCGTACCAGTGAAAACTTCACATGGATGTCCAGTCGAAAGACAGCTCAGAAACACTCCCCAGCACCAACCACTGCACCAGGTACAGCAGAGAAGCTGCAAACTCTTCTGACTTCTCACTGACTCATCTTGCAAGCTGGAGTGATCTATTGCTCATCATCACCCGTGGTATCTGCCTTCACCTGTTCTTCTGTCTTGGGTCAGGTCTTGAATTCAAGTAAGAAGAAGAAAATGCTTTCCCATCCCAGAAGTCATGATTTCAAAAACATTCCCCATCTTTTTGAAGGCAAAACAGATTCTCTGATGTTTCATGCAAGCTTGTACGTCTCCCAGACGATGAATGAGATGGAGGGGTGGGGGGACATGGTGGTGGAACCTGAGAATGAGGTCCCCGCTCTGTTTGCATCCAAGCTTTGCTCCTCTTCCTTGCCTCAAGTTTGGAGGAATCCATAGACTGTGATCCCGCCCCAAACCTGTCTCTTTTTTGGAGGGAGTACAACATTACCATGTTTGCCCTACTCTGAAAGGTCCAGCTTTGATGGCATTCCCTTTGCATTCGTATCCACCAGCAACTCCTTTGAGTCAAAAAAGAAAACTTAAGACTACACATTGGAGGAGAAACAGTTCCCACATGAAGGCAGTCAAGAAGTGGAACATGTTGCCCAGAGAACTTGTGCCATCTCCAAACTTGGATGTTTTCAAGACCAGACCAGATTAAGCCCTGAGCAACCTGGTCCAGCCACACAGCCCACCCTACTTTGAGCAGGAGGTTGGACTAGAGACCTCCTGAGGTCCCTTCCAACTTGAATTACCCTACGATCCTGTGATACTATGGCCCTGTGGTCTTGTTAGGGAGCAGCCCAGTGGTTCCAGGAGCTTCCAAGGTTGTAAAGAGGAATCATCCTGTGAGGACGTCAAAGGTACAGACACAGGGCCTCTGTCCCATTGTCCATCAGGACAACCTCTTTGCAGCCCTTGGGCTTCTTCAAATCTTGCAGCCTGCAACGCTTCCTTTGTCTTGAGGACTCTTTGCCTTTTCTCCTGCAATGCACTGACAATGAGACCATTGGTGAGGACCGTAATGGCTGGGAAGAGGTTTCTATTCTCAGCACTGACCTCTTGCATAAAACTGTGGAAAAGCGTTCCCCCTTGCTTTCCTTCTCTGCTCTCCTCTCGTTAAAGTAGAGACAACTTCGAGTCGCAATATTTGTAAATTATTTAGCCCTGTGCGGTGCTAAGCCACTAAAATAATCATTGGTTCTGCCTCAGATTAGGACTTCATGCCGATGGGGATTTGGACATGGGGTAGGCTGGTCTTTTGAACTCCATATTGTAGGACTTATCCTCGCCCGCCTCCTTCCCTCTGCAGGAAAATGCAATAATTCACCTGCCCCCATTTCTGGATATATTCTCAGGCACTGAAGAGCTTGACCACTCGCTGTTAATCAATGGAGCTGGAGCGTAGCCATCAGCCTATTACTGTTTCAAGCTTCTTCAAAGCAAAAAAATGTCTGGAAAAATGAAAGGTAGAGATGAAATACATACATTTCTCTGGTAATATTTCAGAGGCAAGGGCACAGCAGTAGCTTTCTTTTTTAAGCCTGTACCCTATATATGAAATATATTTCAGGGATTTGGAGAAGGAAGAAAAATTAAAATAATTAAGGAGCTGACAGAATTGATTTAGAGTCCAAGGAAAGAGGCAAAGAATTCAACATGTTCAGCGTGGTGGAGCACGTCTGGCAGGGATGCGAGCGCTGTCTGGAAGCGACCTGAGCATGGCAGTGTGTGTCCCCATCTAACCAACCCCTGGCTCTGCTCCAGGGAGCTGCTGGGCCAACACGCTTGCACCTCCACCTGGGGCTGCTCTGAACTGGTGGGAAACCAGGCTTGGCTGCCGTGGCCTCCTGAGGGTGCCAAGACCCATTGTAAGGAGTGTTGTGGTCCAGGGGTTAGAGTTTTCCAAAATTAAAGCCAATCCAGGGCTCAGGCTTGGGTTCTGGTCCTTCAGGGAGGTTTTCAGGTGTCATGTGTAGACACTCTCACAGAATCACAGAATCACAGAATCATTTGGTTGGAAAAGACCTTTAAGATCATCGAGTCCAACCGTACCTGGCCACTACTAAACCATGTCCCTAAGCACCTCGTCTGCCCGGCTTTTAAATACCTCCAGGGATGGGGACTCCACCACTTCCCTGGGCAGCCTCTTCCAGTGCTTGACAACCCTCTCCGTGAAGAAGTTTTTCCTAATATCCAATCTAAACCTCCCCTGGTGCAACTTGAGGCCATTTCCTCTCGTCCTATCACTTGCTACTTGGGAGAAGAGACCAACACCCACCTCTCCATGCAGACAAGGTCTCTTGGAGCAGTCAAAGCAAAGGATGTAAAATTCCTAACAGTGGGTTGAAAGAGGGAGCAGTTTTCATCGGCGTGATGGGATCTTGGCTTGCCTAACCTGTGCCTGGAGCTGGCTAAACCTATACCACTCAGTTTCCTCTAGGTGACATCAAACCTTCACCTGCAGGGACATCAGCAAGAGATAGAAGCTGAGATAGCTTGGACTAGGCAAGTCAGGGATGTGTAAAACCTCTCCATAAGTAGCCATTGCAGCAGGGCAGTTATTTTAAGAAGTGTGGCACTTTCTGTAAGCACGTCTACGCTCGAGTCGGCAGATGGAGGATGCATAATTTAAAACAGGAGTGACCAGACTAAGGGTTTTCCGTCTGCCTTTCAAGCAGCAGTGGGACGAATCTGCTCCCATCAGATAAGACTCATCCAGTGGCTTCGCTTCCGACTGGCAAGCTGTGCAAGCCCAGACCTTCGGAGGTTCTTCCCTTCTCTCTGAAAAAGGACAATCTTCTCTTTTCCATTTCATGCACCTCTTCATCATTTCAGCAGTAAGAATCCTAACTCACCACCCGGAGCCCTGTCCTCTTCAGATTAGGAGCCCAGCAAAAATGCATTTGATGTTTCCCAGGGAGCAACATTGCTCTGCACGCCTCCACTCTGATAGGCAAGAGTCCTTCACAGAAGCTAACTTAATTTCAGTTTGTTAACCAGTCCTTTCTCTTCTGCAAAAGCTAATTCAGTTACAGGCATTTCACTGCAGATGAGCGTGCACTTTATTGCACACGAACCATTTAGATGAGATTTGACATGGGAGATGGCTGGACATCTTTCACTGAAATGCTTGGATTTTTCCCATGGAAAATGCTGGTTTACCTCAAAGAAAGCTTACATTCAAAAGCTTCCAGAGAAAACAGCTTGAAACGATTTTTTAATGAGGAATATTTTATGTGGAAGACATTTAAACACGCACCTTAGGAGATCCCAAAACTCTGTTTATGTGTATTTTTTAAATGCCTTTTGGATTATTTCATGACACAACATATCGTTGAATCAAAACCTCCAAAAGCACCGGTAACATGCATGCTGGGCTACGCTGCGTGCTAGCACCAGACCCCGAACAAGCCAACTAAGAGCAGAGATCCTCTGCAGCCATGCTGCAAGGACAGAAAAGCTCATGGCTCCAAGAACTTCTCACCTGATGGGAGAAACAGTGAGACAGAGCAATGGATGTGGAGCGGACGTGGAAAAGAAAGCTCGCAGGTTCTCCATCCTTGGAGGTTTTTACGACTGGGACAGACAAAGCCCTTTTCAACATGATCCAACATTGGGGATAGTCCTGCTTTGAGCAGGAGGTTCAAGACTTCCAGAGGTCCCATTCAACCACTGTCTCTTTGAATGTCTCCAGACCCTCTTTTCACTCAATCTGATAGGCATTTGGACACCAAAGATGCCATTTCTGCAGCGATAAGTTTCACATGCCTCACGTCGGTGGGATTTTTGCTCACCTCCCTTCGTGAGATCAGCCCACATTCTCCTTTACTTGCAATGTCTGCCTCTGTCCCAAGGAAGTGCTTTTCCTCTAACGTGATTAGGAGCAGCACCCTGCAAGCTGGCTGCCAGGTACCCTTTGGCAAGCTGCCTAGAAATCAAAAAAAATTGGGGTGGAAAAGTGGATTTTCCAGTGGCGAGAGCTAACTGCACGCTGGTCTCACTTTAAAATGTTTGCACGGCTGAAATATCTGTGGCATAAGAGATTCAGAGAAAGAGATTCCTCCTCCTCCTCACCCTGCTGCCAGGATGTATTTTTCATTAAGTAAGTGGGTTTATGAAGGTCGTTGCTCACTCCAGATCAGTTTGGCCACTTGAAAGCTGCCGTAGGCTGTGATCCTTCTTACGCCTTTTGCAGCTACTCAGCCATCTGGACAGCCCAAAAGAGGCATCTGTTCACTCTGGTTTCTTGCTGGGATGGAGATGCTCCTCTGTGAGCTGAGAGCCAGTGGAATTCGTCCTGTAATTTTGACTCCACAGCACGATCATTCAAAACTAGCATATATAGGATATAAGGAAGAAATGTTTTACCCTGAGGGTGGTGAAGCACTGGCAGGGGTTGCCCAGAGAGGTGGTGGAGGCCCCATCCCTGGAAACATTGCAGGTGAGGTTGGACGGGGCTGTGAGCAACCTGATGTGGTTAAAGATGTCCCTGCTCACTGCAGGGGGTTGGACTGGATGGCCTCTGAAGGTCCCTTCCAACCCAAAGCATTCTACGATTCTATGATTCTACATGTCACAACGCTTTAGCTACTGGGGAGCTGATCTTTTCCTTACCTTCTTGTCCTGTCCCTTCTGAAATAAGTTAGCCCAGTTCCTTTTAATCTTCCTCATGCTTTGTGGTCTCTAGATGTGTTAGTCTTCTTCCCATTTGGACACACTGTCCAATTTCTTGAGGTCCATTTCCATGGAAGGGACCCAAGTCTGGGCACCAAACTGCATCCATGCCTGGTCCAGTGTGAAACCTGTGGCAGTGCTCCATGTCTCATAGCAGAGACTGGATCACTCACCTCCACCCTGCAGGAGAAGAAGCCAACAGATGCCAGTCCAAATGTCTCCACCATTTGGCCTGGAGATTGGGAAGGAGGATTTTGTCACAGTCCTCCTGGATTGTTTTACCAGCAGATGTCCAGATAATTTAAAGCGTACATCAGCACTTTCAGTAACTTAGGAGAGGACTGGTGGGCCAGAGGACCACCCTCCAGAACGGCTGGTCCTACCAGCTACCTGATCTAGAGGTCCAGGAATTGCTGAAATGCCCAATGATCCCATTTTCTCTAGGTCTTGCCTTTGGTTGCTTCTGTTAAATTCTTGAGACAATCTTCTCCTGGCACGGTGGCTGAGTTGCTGGCAGGGTTTATTTCCACTTTTATCTTCATCCACCTCTTTTCTCCTCCTGGGCCGCAGAGCAAGTACGTGCCTCTTCACGTATAAAATAACAGCTCATCTTCTGTCAACTTGCTGAAAAAACTACAACTGCCTCAGCAACTCCCTCCTGCCTCCAGGCCATAATGCTGGGGAGCAGAAAAGTAGAAAAAAGGACCAAGAGACAAGAAAGGGGACTTTTAAGGAGCACATAGAATCATAGAATCATAGAATGTTTTGGGTTGGAAAGGACCTTTAGAGGCCATCCAGTCCAACCCCCCTGCAGTGAGCAGGGACATCTTCAACCAGATCAGGTTGCTCACAGCCCCGTCCAACCTCACCTGGAATGTTTCCAGGGATGGGGCCTCCACCACCTCTCTGGGAAACCCCTTCCTGTGCTTCACCACCCTCACTGTAAAACATTTCTTCCTTCTATCCAGCCTAAATCTGCCCTCCTTTAGTTTAAAACCATCACCCCTTGTCCTGTCACCACAGGCCTTGCTAAAAAGCCTGTCCCCATCTTTCCTCGAGGCCCCCTTGAAGCACTGCAAGGCCGCACTAAGGTCTCCCCGCAGCCTTCTCTTCTCCAGGCTGAACAGCCCCAACTCTCTCAGCCTGGCCTCGGAGCAGAGGGGCTCCAGCCCTCGGAGCATTTTTGTGGCCTCCTCTGGACCCGCTCCAACAGCTCCATGTCCTCCTTGTGCTGAGGGCTCCAGAGCTGGACGCAGGGCTCCAGGTGCGGTCTCAGCAGAGCAGAGCAGAGGGGCAGAATCCCCTCCCTCGACCTGCTGGCCACGCTGCTGGGGATGCAGCCCAGGACAGGGTTGTCACATTTGCTTTCACTGGGCTTGATCCCAGCACATGCTCTCCTAATTACCCCGTGCTCGGACCTTGCGGTGTGTTTGAGTGCCGAGGGCTGCATGTGATGGAGCTGAGTCAGCTCGTTGGTCTTCCTAGCTAAACCTGCTTGAAAATGTATTTCCTGAAGTGGCTTCCCTTTGGGAATGGTTTGGGTTCGTCGCTGTTTCCGGGGAAATGCTGTGGGTGTTCGTTGTGGGGAGGGTAATCAAGAAGGATGGCCTTCCCCTGGAAATGTTTGGCCCTATGAAATGGAACGAGGGACAACCCCTGCTTGGAAGTTACTTGCTTCTGGGTTTTATCATACTCATTTGATGCCAGTATTATTATATTAGGGTATATCTGCTAGCGGTAGCTAGACACTATCAGAATAAAATAGTTCAAAGGCATTTCCAAACTGGCCTCTCCCAGGGATGTTCATTCCACGGGGAAATTTTTGCTTATCATCCTTCCACAGCAAAACCTTGCTCTGAACTTCCAGCAAAAAACTGCAATCTCCACCCTGTGCTGCCGCGGACCCTCAGAAGAGCAGTGAAGGGGAAGGGATGCTCAGCGGTTCCCGAAACCCATGTGTAGCAGTCGTCTCTCCTTTGCGTGCCCGAGGTGCTGCGAGCTCTCTGCAGGCGCAACAGCACCTGGCTCCTGCAACAGATTCCCTGCCCTGCAGCGCGTTGCTGTCTTGCAAGGTGAGAGCTTGTCCTAAAGAAGGACATTTTTCCTTTCCCTGGGAATATTTACAGCGGCGAGAATGAGCCGAATGCAGAAGAGGCCTGGGGAGAATTGCGTAATGGTGGTGAGACTTCTCCTGTCCTTCCTTCATCGGCATCTCGTGCCCTGGGGATTCCCACATCGCTGGGAGCCCAGGACCACAGTGGCAAAGCAAGGCAGAGCTTACTGAACTCATTTAAGAAACTGAATCTTTTCCCTTTTCCCAGTAGCGTTGCCTCCTCTAGCAACCTTACCCAGGATCTGAACTGTCCTGCTCTGTACCTTTAGCATCCCTACATGGGACCCGAATTTCTTCCAAGGCTGCATCCCAGCTCACCTATCCTTGGTCCAAGGCAGGTGGACCAGCTCAGCACCAAATTGTCACGTCCCAGTTCCTCTTCTCACCGGCCTGAGTCTCACAGAGGCTTCACAACCTTCTTCCCCCTCCCAGATGTCCATGCTGGACAGCACTGGCCATTTTGCAAGGTGACCCATGTCCTGTCATGGGCACTCCCAGAGCAATGGAGGAAGAGGCTGCAGTGCTTGAGGGCAGGCGTGGTGGCTTCTTTCCCCCACGGGAGCTGATGGGATCAACACCCCCATCACATTACAATGCCCGAGTGATGACTGCAGCTCCCTCCTGAAGCCCTCTCAGACACACGTGCATGCGCCTTGCTCATCTCTTAAATCCTGCACGCCTTTCCCTTGCACCCAAAAACCCTTAAAGAAACCCTCCTTTCTCCTCAATCTCTTTTGCACCCTATAACAAACTGAAACAGCTGTGCAAAATGCATCCTCGATGCTATAATGACTGCAGATACTCAAGTCTTGGGGGCGTTAGTGGGGTTGTTTGATTGTAACATCTGCCTTTCATGGCACACTAAAAACACAGGAGCGCCGGCAATGAATCCTGTGCTCAGCGTGGTGCTGGATGGAGCGTGAATTGCCAAGCAGCACGTTACAGGCACAGGCACTGATAAGTTTGAAGAGAGAAGCTGCTTTATTTTGCCGTTTGGTCTGGAGTGGTAGGTGGGTTTCCATCTGTCCTCCCATGCCACACGTGGGTACGTTGTTATAGCCCCCCGAGAAGCATCATCCATTGGGATGTGGTGGATCTGAGGATGTGGTGGGACTGGGGGTGTGAAGGGCTGGAGGCCTCGTTTAGCTACAGACAGCTCATACATGAGCAGGCAGCAAAGCCTTCCCTCGTTCATGAGTGTCCCAAACGCTTGGGTACAGGATAACTCACCCCTGCCTTCATCTTAAAAAGCCACCAACCCTTAGCTCTGGAGGAGGTTTAGCCTGGGGACGTTCTCTCAGTTTTTTCCCCCTCTTTTGGCATGCTGAGCTCAAGTACTTCATCATCCTGGAAAGGCAGCTTAAAAAAAATAAATCTTTCTCATTTTCTTCCTGGATTTCCAGAGGAAGGGCTTCTTTGTGACTTGTGGTCAATTTAAAAAGCTCTGCAACAGGACCCTGACTTTCCCAATTACCTACTGTTCCGCCGTAGCAGCTCTGTTGAACTCCTTGCTCTCTCCAGATCTCCCCCTGGTATGTTCACCACTTCTTTGATTCAAGGATCTCAGTATTTCCCTTGCACGTGATTTGCAAAATGCTGGACTGAAAGACACCTTGAATAGGACTATTGTACTAACGGCATTTCACTCAAAACATACATTTTTGAAGGCTGGCATGAACTCAGAATGCGGTATATAACATCAGATCATGGTTGAGCTCTTGGTAGGAAAGGTCTTCTCCGAGCCAAAGCTATTTATGGGGAGTAATGAACCCAAAGCAAAGCAAACTGTGGGCTCGTAGGCACGGGCCGGTTGTAGGTATCAGCAATACTCCAGATGTGCGCTCAGACCAGCTCAAACCAGTGCAAACGTTGACCATTTTTTGTTTCCTCCTTCAAAAAGAAATGAAGACATGAAGTTTGGGTGAAATCTCTGTCCATCTGTCTATCCTGGAAGTTTTGAACCCGGTGGACCACAAAGTTTTGAACAAAATATGGCAGACAAGGGAAAGGGCCTTAGAGATGACGGTGTCCTGGGCCTTGGTGGGCACAGTGGCTGGTGGAGGAGAGAAACCCGCTTTATCCCGCGGCTCGTGCCCGCTCTAACGGGATTAACCACTGCTAAAATGTGGTTCTTGCTGGTTTGAGTTAGTTATAAGCAGCGGTTGCTGCAGGGAGGGAAGTAACGCTGGAGAAGTGGCATCTCGTGAAACATGCGGAGATTTTCCATTTCTCTTTATCCTCCAAGTGGCAAAGGATGAATCAGGGTTTATGTGGGGTTTTTTTTGCTTTTAAAGGAGAAAGGGTGTGTGGTTCTCCCATGGCAGCCAGGGCCTGGGGAGAGGGAGGCAGGTTCAAATCCCTGAGCAGAATTTAACTTCTTCAGCAAAAAAATTCCCAATTTTGCCTGAATCCAGGCAAGACCAAGGGAGATAATT
This sequence comes from Balaeniceps rex, assembly GCA_013401315.1. Classification (NCBI taxonomy): domain Eukaryota; kingdom Metazoa; phylum Chordata; class Aves; order Pelecaniformes; family Balaenicipitidae; genus Balaeniceps; species Balaeniceps rex. Next base: position 117,350 of record VYZW01063304.1, read on the forward strand.
CAGACCGCTACAAATTCTCCTCAGAAGCCCTTCCTGCAAAGCTGCTTTCATTTCCAAGCTACTCAGGAGATATGAAAGCACCAGGAGGATATTTTCAGCCTAACATGAAAGCACCATTTTTTTTTTAAGCAGAGAAAAATTATTTGATTGGGATTTTTTTTCTTTTCTGCGCACTGTCCAAGGAACGTGCCGTCATTTCGTCCCCACGCCAAACCTTCCTTATTTACATGTGTACCCTGGAGGGGATTGACTAAGCTTTCCATTACTCAACAGCATCTTGGCTCCTGCACAAACCCACTACAAGGTTGGGAGGACTAAAAATATATAAGGTTCTACTGAATGGGGGCAGAGACGTTGCTGTCAACTGAAGGTGACTCTGTTTTCCACCCTAATCTTGCTAAAAAAAATTAATGAATATTAATTTTGCTATTTTGAGTGGATCCCAGGAAGGATTCTTCCTACATCTGGGAAGTTATGATCTGATCCAGCACTGCTGCAAATAAATGACCTATGCTTCGATATGTATTGTCACTTGACCCTTTTTCTGCCTGGAAAGCATCCCACCATCCTGAACTCTGCTACCTCCTGGCAGAAAACCTTCATTATGAGTTGTAATAAACACAATTATTTTGGGCTTCATTGTGTTTCTAAGAGAGCCACAAATAACATAAACACAGGTATAAAACCCCAGGATATCCGAGAGAGATGAAATAGAAAAACACCGCATGTGGCAAATAGAGTCTGACAGCTGCAAAATAAATAATTCCTGGCTATCAAGGAATCTGAGCAGAAATCAGGCTATAGCCATAATCTCTGGCTTGTAAAGAAAAGGACTTAAGCAGCTCGGGAAGGGAGTTTATCTCCACGTCGCACATTTTCCATCTTTGCTGTCAGACGAAGCAAACCACTGTCCGCAGCCATCCCTATTCCCAGGGTGTCCCAGGCTGAGATAACTTTTATGCAATTTCCCTGCCGTGGCAGCAGCAGCTGTTCTGCACCTCCCCTCCTTAATCTGGCTGACACAAGGAGAGACCGAGTGCCTTTAATTAACAAGGAGGGAATAGGATGAATTAAACCTTAAGGTCTGAGTCATGAACAATTGAAAGCATTTAGACAAGTCTTTTTCCCTGCAGCATGGTGTTATTATTAATTATAACGATCAAGCGGGCAGATATTCCTCAGGATCCACGGCAAGGTGTTAAATATTGCAAGGGAATAAATGTGCACTTTCAATGCACAAGAAAGGCTAAAAATGATACCGGTCTCCTTAGATCCTGGCACAAAGCATCGATGCGCACGCTCCCAATATTTGCCAATCCCTCGGGCTGCTGGGGAGGAGGAGTCCTGCTCCCACCAGTCCCTTGGCCAGCGAAACACACAGATGTTGTGCTCCATGATTAATCAAGGAACGTGGAAGGACTGGAAATGCCTTCCTTCAGAGATTTGCTCAGCTTTATAGCTAGATGGCAAGTTGTCAGAGGGATGGGTTGGGCGAGCAAGGGACCATGCTTTGCTCGTGGTCCCAAGGGACCAGGAAGCTCCTGTCTGCAGCACTTCTCAACCGTCCTTGTCCTGGAGTCTGCACTGATGGATTGAGGAGCTAAAACCTGCGCGGTTCAGAGATTTTGGGTGTTTGATCTGTGGGTCCCACTAGAAGAGGTTGAAAGGGAACCTGACCACGACTCGTGGATTGTGTTTGTTGCATTGGACCTGTACTAATGCTTCGCTGCATCGCTTGGCTGCAGGAAAAGGCGCATCTTTGCCCACTGATTATGACTTTAATGAAGACGGGTTGTAGGGAAGAGTGCACCCAGCAGTTGTGGAAAACCTCGTTTACATTCCTGCTTTCCGTCTCTTGCTCAAGAGCTCCAGCATTAATCAGTCACCATTTTATGATTGGGAATGAGCTTTCCATAGAGACCAGGAGGGCCCTTGTGGCTCCTGGTGTAGCACAGGGAGGGATGGACTTCCTAGGATAACTGGATGTTGTCTCTAAAAGGTGTCCCTTGGACTGTGGCAACAGTGATGATTTCTTCTCTTTTCCTGCAGCACATGGTGTGTCATCATGGCTCTTCCACGCAGAAGAATGATGTTTTATCCAAGTACCATTTGCACTGCAGCACCAGGTTTCTGGAACCACAGACTGCTGATCCTGTGGAGTATGCACCCAATACTCGGTTGCTTCACACCACCCTGGTGACAGCACCGTCAGCAATGCGTGGTGGAAATCTTCCTCCTCATGTTCAACCCATCTTGTGCTGGACCAAAGCTGGGGCTGAGTGGCTTCTTCTCCTGAGGTCTCTTCCCATCCCTCTTCCCAAAACCACCACCTCTTCCAGCCTGAACACTGCTTCTCCACGAGAGACTAAGGTCAGACTAATAAGCCTGTAGCTGCATGGATCATTCTTTTCCATCCCTTAGACAGAGATGCTACTTGCTGTTCTCCAGTCATACTCCAGCCCTGTGTTTGACTTTAATTCAATTTCACATGCTGCCTCAGATTTGGGGTGTTTCAGTACTCAAGAACAGGGTTATCTATCCCGAATAGAGCTGACTTTTCACCATCAGATTAGTAATTTCCATTTCATCACCCACATTTTCCCCAGGCTTCAGGAAGAGAGACAACCCTGAGTGTTTATTTGGGCCATATGTCCCTTCCTCATCTTCACTTGAGCTCTACCATTTATTTTCCCTATCCCCATATTCCTTATATTCCCAATTACCTTTCCAAAGCTCCGATTTGTCCAGTGAAGTCTGGAACTGCCACCCCAGGTACCCATTTTTGGAGATTTTCTAAAATGCAGTAAAGAATTTTGAAAACCTGTTTATGGTCTCACTGACTTGAATTTCTCACCTCTCCTTAAGGAACCTCAGTTTGGGGTCCAGCTTTGCCTCCATCACACAGCTTGATCTGAACTGACATAGGCATGTCGGTTCCAAGCTCATTTTCAATCGCGGTCTCTAAAACCTCCTCTTTTCTTTCCAAAATAAAGTCTGAAATACTTTCACCTCTGTGACTCACTGTGATATTATGTGCTCTGCCTCATTACACGTTACAGTAATCTTTTTCTCAGCTGAAAACACCACTGTCAATGATTTTGGGTTATTGGCAAAAATGTCATGGCCAGAAAGAGCCCTTCGGGAGGACCCACAAAGCCCATGTGTTATTTCACCATCAGCTCTGCCCTGATTTTGGCCAGGAAGCCAAGGAGCAGATCCCTGACCCATCCCTTCCCATGGAGTGTGGGGTTGGAGAATGACCCATGATTTTTGGACAGGCAGCACCACGCAACATTCCCGCACCAAGTGACATGCACAGCTCGGCTTCCCAACGTTGCCTCCTCCTCTCACCCACCCACCCACTCACACTCTATTTATTTAAGCCCCCAGAGAACAAACCAGGAAAGAACAAAATTATCTCTGAGGCAGCGTAGAAAAAGCAAAGCGATTCTGGCCAGAAAGTTTGCAGAGCCCAGAGAGGGTTGTGGTTAGGACCGCATCGGAGGATGCATGCTGCCTCTCCGCCGCTTATCTCATCGAGGCAGAGCTATCGCGCCTCTCCCACACACCAGCCCTCCTGCAGCCCAGCAGGGTCTGAAACACAAAATGGCCTCAAACTTAAAAGGGAATTATTTATTTATCCTGCTGCGAGATGTTTTTAATTAAGGTTGCAGCCAGAACGCAGCCTGGTATTCGCAACCGGCGTTAAGATGCTTAATTATCGATTCAAAAGCCTATGAAATTTGGATGGGCTGTTCTGCAAAGTGCTGCTGTTATTGTAATTAAATTGGGCAGATAAAATTTCTGGAGTGACGTCCTCACTCAAAAGGACTCAGTGACCCTTTGAATCTCCAGGTGACCCTCGTATTGCCTACAGAGACCAGGAAGGTCTTGAAGGTCTTAAGCCTCTGGCTCCTGAAGTCATGGGAACCTTCTCTACCAGGAAAACAACATCAGCTGAGTGCTCTTGATCACAGGGAAGGGTGCAACACCATCTCCAGGTCCAATGTGCACAAAGCGAAGTAAAAAAGCCAAATTATTCCTGTGTCTGGGAGGGGTCGCACGTCTTTGGAGCCAGTCTCAGCTGTTTGGGATATTTGACTCATGGCTTGAACCTCCATGATCGGTGCTCTCAAGCATCTTAAGAGGAGCGTGCAGTAATATACTCAGCCCAAAAATGCCACGAGACCTATTTCTGGCTGGAATATGGAGGGAGGGATATAATTCCAGCCCACTCTCAAGCACTTTTCATCAGGCGAGGTTTTCTTTCTCTTGCAAGCCTCTTTTTCCATTTTGATGTGATTTAAAAAAAAATATATATAATCTAAACTGTTATAGGAATTTTTCATCTGTTTGAAAACCACAATGAGCAAATATTTTAGGAGCAGTTGCTGTAAGAAAAAAAAAGCTGTGAAAAAAGAAAAAAAGCAAGGATTTTCTTCAGGGGAAAAAAACGCCTCTTCACCTGAAGCCCATGGGTTTTGGCCTTTTTCTTAAGGAAGGGAAAAAAGACACGGTTCAGAAAAAGCTGAACATTCAAAAGGGTGTGAAATGAGCTGGCGTGAGCATTAGCCTGGTGCTGACTCTTTTAAAGTCTCAACTTACCTAATAGCTCTGCTTCTTTTCAGATAGGAGGCAGAGGAAACAATTTGTACAAATGATCGCTTGGAGAAAGGCCACAGCAATTTGTATATGCTAATCAGGTTGTACCTGCCAATCATATCTTATTTTCAGTAGTATCTGTGGTTTGCAAATGCGGAGAGCCAGAGCAGGGTACCTATTCATAGACGCAAGCCAAAATAGATGTATTTTCTCTGGTCAGAGGCATCACAAAAGCATCCTCCTCACAATTATGCAACCCTTTGCTATTAGCAGTGATTCATGGATGCCAGCTGGAATAAATATATAACCAGAGAAAGCTGATCTCTAGGACATTCCTGAGTCATCTGGAAGCCAACCTTTTCTTTTGGGGGACAGTATGACCCAGCTTTTCCCTTTGCCTGTCGTACCGCTGTGAAAATAAGGTGCGTGTGTGTCTCTGCCTGCTGCAGTCTGTAAAATAGCATTTGTAACGTCGCAAGGACACGCGTGGCCAGAATTAATATCAAGGCAGAACAGCTCAAATCTTCCAACTCAGCCCTACCTTTCTGGCTAATTTTGTATTTCAGCTGAGTCATGTTAAATGGGCCCAATTTTTGACGGGGCTACGTGCCAGCAGCTCCCACTGACGCTAATAGGCTCAGCAGATGCTCAGCGCTTTGGAAACCTGGACCCCGAGGTGTGACGCTGGGCAGAAAGGGAAAATTATTGCATTCTTCTGAGCCGTTGATGGCACCAGAGCAGACGCTGCGTAATTCAGCAGGGCGTTGCTTTGCTGAAGGGTCCTGCAGCATGGCTGGGCAGGGATGGTCCCCGTCGTCATGGTGGGACAAGGCTGACGTGGACTTGTGGGCACCTCCATCATGTCGGGCATGAATATCCACCAGCCGTAAGAGATGTCCCACAGCCCTGCCAGTTGTGGTGCACACAGAATCACAGAATCACAGAATCATTTGGTTGGAAAAGACCTTTAAGATCATCGAGTCCAACCGTACCTGGCCACTACTAAACCATGGCCCTAAGCACCTCGTCTGCCCGGCTTTTAAATACCTCCAGGGATGGGGACTCCACCACCTCTCTGGGCAGCCTGTTCCAATGCCTGACCACTCCTTCAGTGAAGAAATTTTTCCTAATATCCAATCTAAACCTCCCCTGGCACAACTTGAGGCCATTGCCTCTCGTCCTATCACTTGTTACTTGGGAGAAGAGACCAACACCCACCTCGCTACAACCTCCTCTCAGGCAGTTGTAGAGGGCGATAAGGTCTCCCCTCAGCCTCCTCTTCTCCAGGCTGAACAACCCCAGGTCCCTCAGCCGCTCCTCACAAGACTTGTGCTCCCGACCCTTCCCCAGCTTCGTTGCCCTTCTCTGGACACGCTCCAGCACCTCCATGTCCTTCTTGGAGTGAGGGGCCCAAAACTGAACACAGCACTCGACAGATGCCTGTGCTTTGGCAGATGAAAAGCAGTGTATGTAGGAGCATTGAGTCAGGGTCCAGGTCTGGGGTGACCTGGGTAGCACAGACCCTGTGGGGACACAGAAGAGAGGGTCCTTGCTGCTCTGAGCATGGTGCAGAGTCCTGGGAATCCACATCCAGCTGGCTTGGTGCTCCCAAAGCTGTTAACTTTCTGTATTTCCTTATTTCGCTCCCTTTTTGAAAGAGAAGAATGCTGCTAAGGGTGGAGAGAGGAGGCTTAGAGAGAGAGATCAGTAGGATCTGCCTGGGATAACCATGCCTTAGGCTTCACGAGCTTCTGAAGAGTGGCAGCCAGCCACGTGGAAGGGTCTGCGAAGGCTTTCACTGCGGCTGCAGGCTGATTTGATCCTTTCTGTTGCTGAGGTGAGAAGCCGTGGTGACGCCAGGGCTCAGCGATGGACCAGCACCTGGAAAAAGGTGACCTGAGGATCACGCAACCACTGCCTCCCCGAACGGGAGAGATGGGCGTTGCACGTGGCAGTGATGGGCAACAGCATGAAACTGTCCCAGTGGGATTGGTTTGGGAAAGCTGCCAGCAAACTCTTTCCCTGGAGCAGTTTAACTCCGGCAGAAATGCCAAGGAAAACATCGACAGCATGGGAAGCCTGGCCAAAATCCTGGGGAGACTCCCCCTCTCCTGCTAGTGGTACTGCTTTCGTACGTGTAGTCATCCATCACATGGGCTTTGCAAGTGGTGAAAAATAATTTACTCACCCATACAAGTTGTTGATTTTCTCTTGAGCTGATGGAGCATGAAGCCATGTATTTTTGGAGCTACCTAAGCAAGATTTCAGCTGCTTATCTGTGTCTGAGAGCAGCTATTTATGAAATTTTTAAGCCCAAATTCTTTCTTTAAGTTTCTGCTGCTTTACAGAGTGTGGCCGCAAGTTGTGGCCAAAAATGAACTCTTCTCTTTACTGGACTTCAAAAAGCCAAGCTTTGGGGTTGAAATCTCAGCTAACAAATCAGCCACAACAGCAAGAGTTGAGTCCATACTCCACATCAGCAGCCAGCCAGGTACATTTAGCATCTCCCTCAGCCTGGCCTTTTCCACCCAGGGATCTCAAAGAATATTGCAAAGAAAAGTTTTGCAAGCCCTCCTGCAAGCTTGGCCATGGATGGTAGCCCCCCTTAATCAAGCACTTAGCCAATATTCAGGGCCTTGCTGTCTCTTCTGGAGCGGGATAAATCAGCTATTAGAAGAGGTCTTTCAGAAATTTGCACACAAGCGAAATAGGGGTGAAAATGTCTCCCTGGTTGTGAAGGAGCTGGGCCAAAGTCGGGTGTTTCTGTCAATGTTCCAAACCTCCATTTTCCCCCCATTTTCCTCCCTTCTCTCTCCTCTGGGTCCTGCTGAAGCTGGCTCTCCTCCTGACCTCCTATTTCCAACCTGGAGCTCTCTCCCACATGCACAGCTCCCTTCACAGCCGTACCCAGCCCAGCTCCACCACCCTCCCTGCTCTCTGTCCTCTCCAGTTGCTCCTCTTTGCTTGGTGGTCCCTGTTCCTTCAGCTATCTTACCCCAAACGGTACCTCCATTCTCTGAGAGATGAGCTCTCACACCACACCCGTCACAGCCTTATTTCTGCCACAGACTTGCTTTTCTTCGTATGGACGATGTTGGCAATTGCTCATCCAACTCAACCAATGCCCACGAAACGTCCCCGTGGCTTGTGGAAATCACAAACACGTGAGATGCGTGGTTTGCATTAAAACTACTGGGTGAAATTCTGGAAACTTGGAGTTTGTGGGAAGACAGATGAAGTTTAGGCTAGAAAAGATGTTTGTCATGGTATACGAGATGCTTCTCTGATGCTAGCATGATTACATCTCTTTAGTGGCTAGCAATCTTCATCAGGGACCATACGACTTGGCTAAAGGACTATTGTATGAACTCAACAATCATCTTTCAGCCACAGCTGGCACCCAGGATCCGAAATGTCTGAAATTATCTGCAGGGAGAGAAGAAGAGGGGGATGAAGTTGGGTACCCAGCTTAATCCTTAGCTGGAAAAACCTGTAGAAATTGGGGTCGCTCAGCTCTCAGACCCAGACATGTAGACATCCAAAATGTGGACACAAAGGGCTACCCTGTCAACCATACGCACAGTTTCACCATGCCACAGCCTTGCCCCTCTCTGTATTTACGAAGCTGTGTGCTATTTTTCCGGAGACCTTGTCTCTCCCTCCCATCTCATCGTTAATCACCAGGCACCCAGACAAATCTCCAGCGGCAGACGCTTCCTGCCACTTCAGACATCTCCCGGCACTTTGCGGCGCTGCCCGTAGAGCTCTGCCCTTTCAGAGCATCTCTGCTGAGACAGGCTTGGCCCCCCAATGGGAAATACATCCGTTATTACTCTGAGTGGCTCTGACAAGAGACTTCTTGGGAGTGTTTTGATGTCGTGGAGTGCGTTTCGTTGCAAGGGTGAGATGGGAAAGGAGTGGGGGAGGAAGATTTTTTGCCTCTCAAAATGTGAGTCATATGAGCCCGTATGACCCAGCTCGCCTCTCCAGGCCTGTCTCTACCTGTCAGCTGGATTTTGCTTGTTACAGCGCGAAGTTGGCCTCTGAGGGTTTGGGTCTGCAAACGAAAATATAAAAAAAATCCAACAACACCACCGCAGCAACCTATGTCTCGGACAACTAATGCTACAGGGAGGAAGGCAAAAATAGGGGAGGGAACCTTTTTTTGCTTGTCTAGAAAGATTTATTTATAGCTCTGCCATGGCTGTGCAAGGACAAGGCTGTGTCTCCAGCCCAGCTAAGGAAGCTGAAAACAGCTGGTAAGATGTTTCTTCATGTTTTGGGACTAAGCACATCAGCTTTGCCAAATATTCAAAGTCTCCATCCAACAGCGAGAGCTCAAGAACAGTGGCTTGCTCCACAGTCTGTGTCTTCACCCCAAAGTTCAGACACATCTTTGGACACTGAAAACCAGCCTGCAATCCAACAAGGAGAGGCATCTTCATGACAGCTTCCCAGTTATGGAAGAAGCCTCTTGAGAGTCCCCTGTTGCTGCGTTTTGGCAATACTTGTTGGGCCTTACACTGCCATGTGCTGGGGATAGGATGAGGGTGAGGTGGGGCAGGTGGCATTAGTACATGGACAAATGCATTTTTGCTTCCTTAAATTTGTTCCAGTTTGCCTTCTTCTTCCTTAGGACACCCTTAACTTAATTTGCCAAAGCTTGAAGAGTTTTTGAGGAAGGACTCCACTATTCATACCGCGCGCTGATGTTCTTCCCCAATCGTCTGCTGTTGGTCACTGCCCGATCATGGACAATTCTGACCGTCAGCACGGCCCAATTTGGCATTAGCATGGTTTCACCTTAAACTTTTGCACATCTTCAAGAATTCATTTTGCATCTCTCATGAGATCAGGAGGTTTTATAAGTTTGCAGGCTCTGCAGTGTTCCCCAAAGAGGGACTGAGCCTCAACCTGCCCGCTCCTCCCCAGGTATTTGTTTTAGAGATAGAGCTCCCTGGTGAAGAACAATTTGGTAGGAGCTGGTGATGGTGAGGTGCCATGTTCACAGAGGAGTTTGACCCATGCAAATGTTGGCATGTCACGGCCAAGGCCATGATCTGGTACAGGGAACCAGCTGGTACCCAGGGACAGGCTGCAAGCATGGGTCCTGGAGGGAGCAGTCCATCACCTCCAGCACAGCAGGAGAGGGCACCTCCAGAGGGTATTCAGACCATCCGAAGATAAACCCTGAGAAGAAAGGAGAAGAGTCACCCTCTAGAAGGGTTTGTCTCCTTTGACCTGGGTGCCCTTCACCTCAAACACCTACATTTAGGCTCCCTTCAAAAGATGCAGCCATACCCAGTATGCCCCAGTACGGCTCATTCTGTCACAGGACCTTGTTTCCGTTCCCCAGCTAAGAATCTATATTTCCAGCATGACTTCTGGTCCCCGTGTGCTGTTTTCCCACAGCATGCAGCGAGCGATTTTTCTCAAGTCCTCAAGGGGCCCACCCAGAAATGCTGTGATATATGTTCTTTGGGATGGAGCTAAGAAAAAAAAAAACTCTCTCAAGCAATTATGTCTAGGCACAGATTTATGGATTCACGTCTCCCACGCCCTGCCAATCACATCATGTTGTCTCAAGTTCCTGCAAAGCCTTATACTCCCTAATCATAAAAATAAGCACGAAAGTTAACTCCAATAATAAGCAGTCACTGAGAGTGGGTTCAGCTCCCTAAACACAGAGCCCAGGGAAATGCTCGGGGTTATCCCAGCTGACCGCCAGCAACATCTCCATAAGGGTGAGAGTTTCCCACAAATCCTCTGTTGTAGCTGCCCATATAGATGGCTCGGGTACCCCAGGTCATCTCAGAGGGCTTTATAACATCTATATCCAGAAAACCAAATACCACTGAGGCTGTGTTTTCACCCCTCTACTGTTTTTTGTTTTTACAGAGATGGGACCAAATCACAGTCCTTCCCCAGTCTGGATTCAGGGTTCTCACTTCTTCTTTTTTTTCTCTTGGACAAGATGACATCAGCTGGGCTCTTCAGCCATGATGCAACTATGATAGCAAATACTTCGTTGGTTCTTAGGTTGAAAATACCTCATTCTGTGTCACCATGAAAAAAACCCCTGGTTTTCCTCCAGATTTCTTTTCATGGATGATTGGGTTTGGTCGTTGAAATAGATGCGCAATCTGGGTGAAGTGTTTCTGTGTTCCCAATAGGAATTACTGGGCGTCTGGGGTGGCTGAGCTCAGTCTGCATCCTCTCCTCAGTGGAAGCACGACTAAGGTTCCTCTGGTCACTTTTTTTCATGAAGCATGTGCAAAACAAATGTCTTTGAGATAACTTCCCTTCCATCAAATGTGGGGCTCAAGAGATGTTTGGGAACACGGGCAGAGAGGCTGCTGCTGCGGGGCAGGATCCCTCTGCTCCACTGCAAGTATCTTCCGCGTGGGTGTCTCCATTTCAGCTGGACACCGCTGCCTCGCTCCACAACCAACAAAGACAAATCCACAATTCCTGGGCACAGTAAGACACGTGTCTCGAATAAATCCAACAAACTGTCCTTTCAGCGACTTTTTCACTCCACTGACCGCAGAGGGAGCTCAGACAGATGCATCTACCCGCCAGGCATTTAGTGTTAAGCGAGGCGAGTCCTACAAACACGCAGACATGCTCATAGGAACCTCCTCCAGAGACGAGGCTAATACCCATGGATGTTGCTGAGTGCTGTTTTAGGGCTTAATTACCTCGTTGTTTTATTCCTGGCCTTTTTCACACCTTACGATGGACAAAGTTTGGATCAAATTCTCAATTATCGCTGTTTTCTCCAAGGATTTGGATTGCCTTATTTCTCCTACCATTTACAGATATTCTGTACGAAAGGAGTTTACCTCAGTGACTCCCACTACACAGACTTAAAAACCACAGACCCATGGGGACAGCAGATTTGAGATTGGCCTATTTCGTGCAATCATAGAACCATTCGGTTGGAAAAGACCTTTAAGATCATCGAGTCCAACCGTACCTGTCCACTACTAAACCAATTAAAATGGTGAATCTAGCCAGAAAGCCAGGGAGAAGGTGAAACAAGACCAAACATAGCAATGCAAAGCACTCGGCAGCCCTTGTTTGGGTGTGATGGATGCTGTGTTTGTACAGCTCAATGATCCATTGCACTATATAACATCTTCATTACAAGCGATGCATAATTTTAAATGTAAACCCTCTTCCCTTTGGGTCTTCATTATTCATGAAAATTCTTGACATAATATCAAAGCACATCTTTCAGGTTGCCCCCCCGCTCCCCGGCTTGGCTGTCGTTATCACCCCAGGTCTGTCAAAACAACTTACCAGCTCATTTCTGGGTTGGACATAAAACCAGCACAGTCCTTCGGACAGTATTTCATAAGGAACAGTTAATCATCTTAACTACTACTTGCCTTCCTGAATAAAAGATTGTGAGCACTTTTGCTTTCATCTCGGTACAACCGGTAAGGGAGAATCCTACAGCTCATTGTGTGGATATATCACACACTCCCGGTGAGAACCTGGTTATTCCTTTTTACATTTCAAAAGGCAGCTATTGTGCAAAAATGCATCTTAAAGACCCCGGAGCACTGATTTTTTGCTTAATTTTTCCTTCCCAGCACCTCAGTGGATTTCATCTAACAAACTGTCATCTTCAGCTGGATTTTGAGCATAATGGATTTTGCTGCTTGTTTTTTTTCTGGCATCCCAAACCTCTGCTTTCAATTCAGCCTGTAGTGCAGCTGGGATTCTTCTCCTGGGCTCTTCTTAAGAAGTGTCAATGGCACAAGCATTTCATCCCTTACAGATGGAGACCTGAGATGCCGAAACTCTGGCCCAGATCTACTGAGGCTTTTTGACTCCCCAAGCCTAGTCTCTCTGTCACCTGGACCTGGTGATACACATGCTTTGGGGTGGCTCAGAGGACTGTGCCCACGTCTCCACCGTCTTAAGCAGTGACCACATGGTCAAATTCAACACCACCTTATGAGCGTTGCTATCTTTGCGTTTGCATCCTACCAGCTTCTGCGTTTTAGCTCCAGCCTGGCCAAAGGCAGCCTCCTCCCAGTCCTTCATCCAGATTTCTGCCTCTGGGGGAGCCCTGGGCCCCTTTTCTTTACTCTTCGCCAGCACCTTAGTGCCCCCGTCTTGTTTAAGCTCTTTTTCTTGAACCCCAGCCTTCAGCCCAGTTCTCAAGCTTTGTTTCATCCTGAACTGGTCTCGGGAGTAGCTATTAGAAAATAATAAAAGCTGGAAGCTGAAGCTGCAGAAAGAATTTGCCCTTGGAGAGGATTTCTTCAGGCACAGGAGGCAGAACTTAGCAGAGGTCCCATGAGAAACCCATCATCGCAGGAAGGATAGTCATAGTTCATCTCTGCAGTCATCAAACTCCTCAGTGCTTAACTTCACCACTGCACGCTGAGCTGCCATCGGTCCCGGGGGACCGGCACGCTCCCAGAAAATCAAGACAAAGGGTCACAGGAAGATCTAAGTGGCTTTAAAAGCCCCGAGCTCTCCGCAGCACGCTGAATTTTTAATACCCAGTGTGTGCTAGTCCCTGGGCTGCCCATGCCCATGTTCAATGCATGGGTCTTGCAGAGCAACAGTGAATGTCTTTCCAGCCAAATTTTCTTCGCATCCCCCAATCCAGGGTGGTGAGCAAGCTCTTCTGGTGTCCACCTCCTCTCTCTATTAGAAACTAAGCTTTTGCTGAGTGCAATTAAGTACCTGCAAGGGTTTCGATGAAGTTTATGGATGGAAAGAAATAAGGGAGGCTGTGAATTTATTGTACTGTCTCTGTTTTGTTGTAACAGTGCATGTGAGCACCTCGGGAACACCAGGCATAAACTGGGGTAGCTACCTCCATGGCTGACACCTCCTAAGGTCCAATTCTGCCCTTCTCAATAGTAACCTCAGCATGTGTTGGTATCATAGCTCAGGATTTAATGATTCGTCTTTATTCTTTGGGAAAAAGTGTGAAGATTGCTTGAATTTTACATGTTGGGAGGCTGGATGAGTGGGAAATAAAGGGACTTTTAGGTAACACAGTTTAATGGGTTTGCAAAACTGTGATTTTATTGCTACGATTTGGCTTTTAACTAGGCACTGACCCCTTCTTCCAATCCTGCCTGGCAGGGATGGTAACACGTACAAACCAGCTGCCTGGGAGAGAACACGTGGGGAGAGAAGGTTATTTATAATCACTTCATGGACTACCTTCTGATGTCTTAGACAAGAGTGAACCACCAGCGCAAGGTGGGTGACACTTTGCCACAGGAGCTGATGCTATCTTGCAGATGACACTAAGCTGGGTGGAAGTGTTGATCTGCTTGAGGGTAGGAAGGCTCTACAGAGGGACCTGGACAGGCTGGACCAATGGGCTGTGACCAATTGTATGAGGTTTGACAAGGCCAAGTGCCGGGTCCTGCACTTGGGCCACAACAACCCCATGCAATGCTACAGGCTTGGGGATGAGTGGCTGGAAAGCTGCTTGGCAGAGAGGGATCTGGGGGTGTTGGTCGACAGCCGACTGAACATGAGCCAGCAGTGTGCCCAGGTGGCCAAGAAGGCCAACGGCATCCTGGCTTGTATCAGGAATAGTGTGGCCAGCAGGAGCAGGGCAGTCATCCTTCCCCTGTACTGGGCACTGGTGAGGCCGCACCTCGAGTGCTGTGTTCAGTTTTGGGCCCCTCACTCCAAGAAGGACATGGAGGTGCTGGAGCGTGTCCAGAGAAGGGCAACGAAGCTGGGGAAGGGTCTGGAGCACAAGTGCTGTGAGGAGCGGCTGAGGGAGCTGGGGTTGTTCAGCCTGGAGAAGAGGAGGCTGAGGGGAGACCTTATCGCCCTCTACAACGACCTGAGAGGAGGTTGTGGTGAGGTGGGGGTTGGTCTCTTCTCCCAAGGAACAAGTGATAGGACGAGAGGCAATGGCCTCAAGTTGTGCCAGGGGAGGTTTAGATTGGATATTAGGAAAAACTTCTTCACAGAGAGGGTTGTCAAGCATTGGAACAGGCTGCCCAGGGAAGTGGTGGAGTCCCCATCCCTGGAGGTATTTAAAAGCCGGGCAGACGAGGTGCTTAGGGACATGGTTTAGTAGTGGCCAGGTACGGTTGGACTTGATGATCTTAAAGGTCTTTTCCAACCAAATGATTCTGTGATTCTGGTATAAATGTTTTTATCAAAGCTGTGCCTATAACCACACTTGGAAAAAAAAAATTGTTTATTTGTGATACTGAGTAACATGTTCTTAAAAAGCACCTGGGCTTTAAAGAAACATTCTATTTTATTTTGTAACTTTTCAAAAGGTTATGTCGAGGATCCTTTAAAATAAAATTGAAGTAAGTTTAAAAAATTAAATTTAAATGAGAAAATTGTAGCATTTTTGTGCAAGAGTGTTAAAATGTTTCACCTGTCAAAATGTTTCAGCTTTTGCAGGGCTCTTCCCAACTGAAGTGATGGGTGAATTAACAGGGATTCATGAAATGTTTCTGACAACCAGGTTGGTAGTATCTCTTATTGCCTCCGACTCGAGAGGGAATGGGTCAGATCCTGCACAAATCTGAGCTGCTACGTGGGCAATTGCAGCCGCATTTTGAGTGAGATGAGACAAGACCTGACTCACGTCGTTCCTAGTTGGAACTTTTGCCCTCTTGTGCATTTAGCTGTCAACTGTCCTGGAGAGCGAGTCTGCAACCAGCAAACCTCTGTGCAAATAACATCGCATCCTGAAGGAGCTGGGTTTGTGCGTATCACAGATGAAAAGGCTGAAAAATGTCAAAACCAGCACAGTGGATGCTGATAGCAACCGGAGCCTGAGCTCTGGCTGTTCACGCCGATGGGGACACCACACTTCACTCCAGCATTTAGGACAAGGGCTGAGTTTCAGTGCGTGGCCTGGATTCCCTCTATGGACGAGTAGATGAGGTGCTTAGGGACATGGTTTAGTGGTGGACAGGTACAGTTGGACTCGATGGTCTTAAAGGTCTTTTCCAACCAAATGATTCTGTGATTCTGTGATTCTAGAGAGAGGTGGCTTTGATGCAGGGAATTCATGCCATCCTACGGTAGGCAGGTAAAATGCAAGGGCCAAATCACCTGCAGGTACCAAGGTCTCTCCACTGTCTACAGAAGGAGCATGGAAAGCTGGCTGAGATAGAATCATAGAACCATTTAGGTTGGAAAAGACCCTTAAGATCATCGAGTCCAACCATTAACCTAACACTGCCAAGCCAAGATGATGTATCTAACATCATCTAATATCATCTAACATCATCTAACATCATCTAACATCTAAAATTAAGTGAGATGGGTCCCATTGCAGGGATTTACCGGCTCCCACTGCTGACCTGAGCACTGCCATTAGGCACGTGAATTAACAAGAGACCTACCTGCAGTAGATCCACACACACCAACAAATGGACAACTTTAATTTGGTATAGGAGATAGTGTGCCCCACAGCTGTGGCTGTAGGACAGGCTCATTTCATCTAATTAGCTAATTTCAGCTTCACAGGAAGCAAACTCATGTTTTTCCTTGGAGGCTGGGTACTCATAAGCTTTCATACCGATAGGTGTTAAAACTTATGTTCTCCTCCCCAGTGGCACACAACGTCAACAGCATTGCTGCAGATGTTAAATTGGGATAATCCACAAAAATTATCATTATCATGCATTTCTAAGCAGGCACTGAACTGCCATAAAGTGCCTTGGGATCGTTTGCAAATCTGTAAAAATCAGCTAGAATAAGAGTGGTGTTGTGTGCAGTGCTGTCTACCCGTGGCCCATGAGATCAAGGGAAAAATAAGTGCTATTCAGGCCAATCAATCAACAAATAAAATGGAGAAAGATGAAGGACCCACAGAGCCTTATTTGGATGTGGTAGGAAGTGGTTGGACTCGATGATCTTAAAGGTCTTTTCCAACCAAATGATTCTGTGATTCTGTGATTCTGTTTTATTTGCACCATCTTTCCCAGCTGTGATCTCACACCCAGCCTCTCCAGGGCTAAAAGCCGGCTTTTGCATGCCCAGGCCAGAACATCATTTTTATGTTTAAAAAGGACTTGACTACATTAAAAGACCCTTTGAGGATGGAGACTCCCTAGGCATGAAGGAGCCAAAAGTCCCGGGTTTCTCTCTAATCAACGTGCAGTGCTAAATCGGGGCTTTCTAGCCTCTTGGAGAAATTTGTAGGCGAGGCACCGGAAAGGCTCCGGAGGCTGCTGTTGAATTTTGATGATGTTCATCCATTATGGATGAAGAGGTTTATGTAAGAGTCTTTCCCTGGCGTTCATCTGAGGCCAGGCCATCCCAGGCTGCAGGTGATAATTCGCAGCACGTTGGAAAGGAGAGCAGGGATGGGAGGAGGGAGAGGGGACCCGGAGCTGGGATCGCTGTTTTTCTTCTGACAACTGGGACCACTTGGCTTCCCCTGAAAAAAAGGCTCCAGCATCTGATACAACCTTGTCCTTTCTGCAAGGTACATCCTTGCTGTGTGAAATATGTATAAAGCTTCTGTTTGGACATGAATCATGCTGTGGTCTTTTGAATGCAACCACACCTCCATCCATTACCTTTGCACCTCGTGGAAAGAGGGATTTTCCAAGGAAGGATTTCCCTCCCTTCCTCTCAGGTGATGCTCTGACCACATTTCCCCTGCGAGTGGGGAGACAGCCAAGCCTTGCTCGCTCTGCTCTCTTTAAACAGGGAGGAGATTAATTAAGCCAGAGAGTTTGCTACTGCACTGTTAGATCTGTCCACGGACGAGGCAGGAAAATGAACCACAGTTAATTAGGAAAGGTATTATTAATTAGACAACCAGATCAGAGCCTGCCTGGATGGGTTATCACTGACTGTCCCCCAGCTCAGAGCTAGAAACCTTGTTAGAGTGTCTCTGGACAGCTCTTTTATTTTCTCTTCCCGACTCTGCCATCCACCACAGATGATTTCCAGGTATTTGCTCATCGTCCTACAGGGAGATCAAACAGACGACTGAATGATGACCGTCTGCTGTTGACACCATGCCTGTGTTCGCAGAGCCCATAGTGCCTGGCTGCTGACGAGGTCTGTGTGTCTCCACACTTGTGGACAGGACACGGAAATTGTTCAAAGCCCTTGTGGGACCTACAGTGGGATGAGATGGGCCACAGTTAGCAGAGGCCACCACTTTTCGCAGAACTGCCCACGGATGTGGACCAGCAAAGCCCTTTGCCTTCTGTGTAGTCAACAGGCCTCCAAAGTCAACAGGACATCTCTTCATCTTTAAGAAAGCCAAGGATCGGTATGAACGTGCATGACAGGGGTGTTACTGCAAGATGGCCCTTCCAAGAGCCCAGTCATATCCTCAGTCTTACCTGAACATCTGGACCAAATCAGCCAGATCTTTCCACTCTCCCGGTCCTCACTAAAACCCTGTCTCCAGCCTCCTTTCCTGTAACACCTCTCCCACCCAGCAACAAGCCCTTTCCAGGCCCTGTACAGCCCATTTCCATGGGCAGAGGCATTATTCCAGGTAAAGGTGCCCCTTGGTGGATAGAAGACACTGTGCTCCTCATCCTGTGCTCCATCTCCACTCTCTCATGCCACCGAATATATTTGCAACTTTGCTGAGATCAAAATGACATCTTCACTGAGCTCATCTGCATCAGCGGCTGCATCTTTGCCTTCCTTTTCCCCCACAGAGGTTTCACTGGTTTTAGAAGTCCTCCGTGGGCACAAAGTACGTCAATTCAATTTGCATTGCCTTCTGCTCGATTTGAGGCTCCCACCACATCTAGCAACATGGGTGTTCCCAAAATACGTGGGACTTGCTGGAGCAAGGGCAAAGCAGAAACGTGGCAGAACAGTTCCTGCGCTTTCCAGGATTTTCGTGCCTTCCTTACAAATTCCCCTGAGTGACCTTGAAATATTACGTTGGTCTCACAAGATTGCAAATGAAAAAAATTGAGCATAAACCTGCTGCCTAGGGAGAAAGCAGCTGCTCATTTCTCTTCCTTGCTTGCTCCTCCCATGAGTTTTATTGTCTTTGCGCCGGGATTTCCTGTACTTTCCTGTATACAGGAATTTCCTGTACAAACCTATAGGTTTGTCTACGCCTTCTTCAGATTCCAGGACAGCCTGTTTATATCCACTTCCCATTGGGTCATCCAAAAATTCGGCTCTTGTTTTAGCCCCGCCCCCCACCTAAGCTGAGTTTGACACCCGCTGTGCCTCAGCATCCCCCTACCACCACTGAACGGGCAAACCTGACTTTAACACCAGGAGAACCTTTTGCTGTCTTCCCATGAAAAGCATCCTGAAAGCACGATGCTTTATTCACCCCAAGGGAAGCATATTCTGGGGGAGCATCCCTCTGCTCATCAGCTATACCAATGCCAATGGAGCAAACTGCCAAAGGGATGGGACTTAAGCCCTGCAACCAGACTGCAAGCATGGGAAAACAGGCAGCAGCATCTCTGCAAGTCCCTGCTCTTGGCTTTTCCTTTATCGCCCAGAAGGCCAACCCTATCCTGGGCTGCATCCCCAGCAGCGTGGCCAGCAGGTCGAGGGAGGGGATTCTGCCCCTCTGCTCTGCTCTGCTGAGACCTCACCTGGAGCCCTGCGTCCAGCTCTGGAGCCCTCAGCACAAGGAGGACATGGAGCTGTTGGAGCGGGTCCAGAGGAGGCCACAAAAATGCTCCGAGGGCTGGAGCCCCTCTGCTCCGAGGCCAGGCTGAGAGAGTTGGGGCTGTTCAGCCTGGAGAAGAGAAGGCCCCGGGGAGACCTTAGTGCGGCCTTGCAGTGCTTCAAGGGGGCCTCGAGGAAAGATGGGGACAGGCTTTTTAGCAAGGCCTGTGGTGACAGGACAAGGCGTGATGGTTTTAAACTAAAGGAGGGGAGATTTAGGCTGGATAGAAGGAAGAAATGTTTTACACTGAGGGTGGTGAAGCCCTGGAAGGGGTTGCCCAGAGAGGTGGTGGAGGCCTCATCCCTGGAAACATTGCAGGTGAGGTTGGACGGGGCTGTGAGCAACCTGATCTGGTTCAAGATGTCCCTGCTCACTGCAGGGGGGTTGGACTGGATGACCTCTCAAGGTCCCTTCCAACCCAAAGCATTCTATGATTCTATGATTCTATGATCTGAGCATCTGCTCTTCCTTCCTCCCATAATGGTGTGAGGACCAGCCTGAGATGGGAGGTGAGTTTCTTTAAGACCCGTCCCAGGAAGGTCTAACTCATATCAGATAAGAAAGAGAGGGTGGGGAGCTTTGGGATGAGTTGCAAGACATGAGCTGAGTGTAGGTAGGGCTAAGTTAGTGACAGAAATACCAGCAAAAGAGACATTCCCAAAGATGCCCACCTTCCCTGCTGGACAAGGAGGTGGCACATCCTCCTCGCTGTCCCCACCACCCTCTGCAGAGCAGAGCAGGGACTCTGCAGGTGGAGGGGGGAGACACCAACAGAGGTACACAGCCTCTGCCAGCAGCATCTCCAACTCTTGGAGGTCAGCATCCCCCCCAGATTTGCTGCCAGGACCATTTCTGTGAATCCTGTCTCAGCACCTCAATCCCAATTAGCTCCAGCAGCTGAAACAGCAGCTCTTTGCTCGACCGGTTCCTTTAGCCATCGGTGCTGTGCTCAGGTGCTAACGCGGGTGAACCATGGCTCAGCCCCAGCAATCACACATCTGCAGCGGGGTGTCACTCCTGGCGAGCAACAGCTGGACCAGAAACAATGCGGGGCTCCAACCCGCTGCCATCAGACAGGGGGATAATTAGATCTCTGTCCTGCTGCCCCCGGGACTTTGCGGGCTGGATGTAAGCTCTTTGGTAGCACGATGCAATCCTTCATCGCAGGGCAAGACTTGCTTTTCAGGCCATGATCCCTCTTCTTGCCGTGTTGTTGAGGCTTAGCACTGCAGACGCTGCTGCCAGATGGACGGATGAGCTTGGCTGGTGAAAAAATGGACTGCAGGGGTGTGAGAGAGTTACACTGACAGACCACCCCAGCACATGGGGGATGAAACAGGGCCTTCAAGTGGAAGGGAAGCAAGATTTGTGGGCTGCCATGAATGGGTGGAGGAGCGATGGGAAGGGAGGGATGAGCTTGTGCGTGACCCAAACCAGCCAAGATGTTAAAAAGCCCCCAACATAGCTCTGGCATTTGACAGCAAGTCATAACACTCTGAGTGTGGAAAGAAACTGGGGGGCAACACATGAACCCATTCATGTGTCAGAGAGGGAGTGCTATTTAAACACAACCAGATGTGGAATGGCCTGAGAGCATCTCTGTGCACCATCTCTGAGTCATGTTTCTTCTTCCAGCCATGCTCAGAGCTATAACCCAGAAGGAGATGATGGCTTCTGCCGTTGAAATGTGCAGAAAGCCATGACCAGGCTAACCCTACAGCGAACAGAAAGAAATGTCCTTTTTTCTCCACTCCACTGGAGAGGGGCTGAACCCTCCTCATCCAGGCTTCAGCTTCCTCATCCATCACCACCCTCTGCTCAGGACAGAGACTTGGGTTGGTGCTCATCACCAAAAACCAGAAGTTTGGTGGGACAAAGGAGGTCTCAGCGCCTCTCATTTGGGTGGAGGTACATGACCGTACTGGCAAGGTGGGGAACTGTGCTGTTGAAGAGGCTCCCTGCAAGAACAAAAAGGGTCTGGTGCCCAGGCTGGGATAATGTTCACGTTACAAGATGCTGGATAGTGAAGGTGCAGCCGCCCTATCACACGTCCTGGCTGCATGGCATCACCGAGCAAAAGTCCTGTGGAGGACCCCACTAGGTTGATACAGCTCTAGATGTGTTTCAGGGAGAGTTTCCCTTCAAATTGAATAGGAAATGCAGCAGTAGATGTGCCTCTGGTGGTACCTTTAGCCAGCTGAGCTCCAGGTTGACTTCTAGGCAGGATGGGATCCATGGTAAACATTAGAAATAACATGAGCGTGTGATCAGAACTTGTTTTCTTGCACCTGTAGCTGTTTCCAGCATGAAGCACCTGCTGTCTGGCAAGATCTATGAATCCAGGGAGCAGGGAAGGGAGAAACGCCATGCACAGAGACACCTTTCCATCTGCTTGTCTTCAGCAGCAGGCAGAAACAGTTGGAAGAGAGAAACATTTTCGGCTGAGAAGATGACAAGTGTTGCAGAGGACATCACACAAATGCATGGCCAGTGCCTCTGGGCTCTGTCTGACCTTGGCAAACACCAAGGGGAAATCATCAGCATCGCAACGGAGAGGACGAAAGGCCATGGCTTAAAGCACTGCAGCATCTAAATGAGTCAAGATGTCCCAGCAGGTCACGAAGTCAGTCCAGGGATGGCAAAAAGAGGTTAGAGATGCAATTCCCTGCAAGCCCCCTGCCAGCCGTTACAGCATTTCCTAGGTATTTACAAACCCAGTGTTTTCTGCTCCCTGGCCCAGCGCGGAGGGAACGTGTTCAGCTCCGAGTGTGGAGCAGGCAATTAATAAACCTCCTTTCAGTCCGTGAACGTGGACTCATCCTCCAGGAAGCTGATTACAAACTTTGGAGGCCGTTTCCAGCAACTGCGTGTGCATTTAATAAATAAATAAATAAGTACAGACCGTTAAGGTTTCAAGTGCGAGAAACCAGGGACCCTAAATGACCAAGGCCCAGGTGTAATTAAGCCGCTGATTAGTATGTTTGGTGAAAGGGGTTTGAGGATGGTCGGGTCTCCCCAGCATAAAGCAGTGCATTGCTAGAAGGAGGCAGGTAGGTTTTTCCCCGTCATGAACCCAGCAAGTCTCCTCTTCCACAGCAATTATTTGCCTCAGATGCCTAAAACCATAACGCTCTGGGATTTGGAAAACTTTACTTTTTTAGAACAAGGCAAACACTTTGAACTAACACGGCTCTTTTGGCTTGAAGCAAGTCAGATCTTGCACGGGTTTTGCCTCAGTTCAGTCCCAAAGCCTACCCAAAGCCCTGTTTCAGTTTAATTTTAGTCCGTTGCGGGCTGTTTTAGGCCTTCCCATCACTTTGGAGGTGTTAACTCCGGGCTTTTGTTAACCTCAGCTTTGCCACAGCCGCGTCCCAGGCGCAGGTGACGGAGGGAAGGGAAGGCAGCAGAGCCCCCTCGTTAATTAAGCACAGCACCTCGCCGTGCTCAGGCGCTGCAGAGATGGTCTGGGCTTGTCACACGACCGAAAATATCCCAGCGGCAGCAGCTGCGGCGCCCATTTTAGCTCCAGGCGTGCCTCCGGCCCACGCGGGCCTGCGTCTTCTTCGCGATGCCGGCGAAGGCTGCCTCTTGCAGACACAGCAATGGGCACTGAGAGCTGGGCTGGGGGCACAGTGTGATCACAGATCTCCTTTTTTTTTGGCCACGTTCCTATGGAAACAAGGGCTGTATCTGTGCCTACTGTTCCCCTCCTGCTCACCCCTCTCCTCTGCTTTGATCTTTGCAAGCTGTTGACCAGTTTCAAAGAAGAGGAGTGAAAATAGCTTGGCTGGGAGCAAAGGTATGCTGTTTCGGAGACCAGAGCCCTTCCAGGCACCACCACTCACAGGAGATGGTCATCAAGAGCTGGACTCCAGCTTGGGAAGAGCATTCATGCTTCTCGTGTTCCTCAGGGGCAGATTTTACATTTTCCTCCTCAAAAGCCTCTCTAGCAGTCATAGAATCATAGAATGGGTTGGGTTGGGAGGGACCTTTAGAGGCCATCCAGTCCAACCCCCCTGCAGTGAGCAGGGACATCTTCAACCAGATCAGGTTGCTCACAGCCCCGTCCAACCTGACCTGGAATGTTTCCAGGGATGGGGCCTCCACCACCTCTCTGGGCAACCCCTGCCAGTGCTTCACCACCCTCAGGGTGAAAAATTTCTTCCTTATATCCAGTCTGAATCTACCTTCTTTTAGTTTAAAACTGTTCCCCCCTTGTCCTGTCACCACAGGCCTTGCTAAAAAGCCTGTCCCCATCTTTCCTAGAGGCCCCCTTGAAGCACTGCAAGGCCGCAATCAGGTCTCCCCGGAGCCACCCTTCCTCTGCATCGATGGGTACCACGCATCCCCAGCCCGTGTGTCACCGAGGAGGGAGGGGTGGCTACAGGTTTGTTTTTCACTGTTGTTTGCAAAGGGTTTGGAGATCCCAAAGCTTCGGATGTGTGAGTCACTCCCAGCGTCTAACCCACCCGTGTCATGTTATAAGCCTTTCCTTAGGAGTCTTTCCGGCTGTTTGGCTTTTAGCTACCGATCTGACGCTCCCAAGCATGTGCTTTGCAATCTGCAGGAGGAAATGCTTTCTCAGATCCCCCCGGGTTTGCCCTGAACTCCTCAAGAAACTGGGAAAGGGATAAAACAGAGTGTTTCCTGCCAACGGAGGGGATTTGACCTGGCACTAAACCCATGGCCTGCAGAACAGTCGCTGGAGAGAAAAGAAAGGACGGAGAGGAAACACACAAGTCCTTTTCTATTCCGTATGCCTGGGCTCCCAATGATGAAATCCAGTGCCAATGAATTATACAAATGCTTATGCAATTAAAAGGAGCTACAGTCAGTCCTTCTGCAGCCAAAAATAGCTCCGTGCACCAGCAAAGGACCTGCCTGCCTTCACATCTCGTTAGGAAGAGAAAACACTCAGGGCTGCTGAGTGGGAGAAGCTTCAGACAGAACAAAATATTCCTGCCTGCTAACGCTGGAGGGCAACGAGATACCTGAGCAAAACACATTCCCCCTACCGAAAATCCTCTGCCTGAGGGTTGTGTCCCTCTCTGGGGATGCAGGAGGGACATCTCTGGGTGTGCAGATACCCAGGGGGTATCTGCATCCAAAAGGGTGTCTTGTAACGGTGCTGGTCGGGGTGTGCATGGTCCCAGGAGCTCTAGGGTGGTGATCTCTCCATACCAGCATAAAGGATTTGTCTCCAAAAAAAAAAGGGGGGGTGCTCTGGTCCCTGTAGGCAGGTGCTGGAGGGAGTCCCCAGCCCCAAGCGTGGCACACACACCCCTCGCAGCCTGTGCGGATAAACCCAGCTCCCTTGGGCTCCCTCCGGACCACCGCACATTGCTCTTGCAGAGCCTTTAATAGCATTTTTTCTCATCCTGCTCCCCAATCTTTTCCTCCAAAATCCGTCCAGGAGGAGATGGTTTCCTGCTGCCAGCCCCCAGCCCCACCAATGGTGGGGGGAAAGCCGTCCCCTTCTCGGCTCTGAACAGATCAACAGACTGAAGAGGAGGGGAAGGAGGAGAAAAAGGGTTTCTCTCTGCTTTGAGCTGAGATTTTGGGGGTCTTTCAAGGGAGGCTGCAGACCACAGTGGTGCTGCTGAAGGCTGAGTGCTGGTCCCACCACCGGCAATAAAAATCCCACACCACATTTGCAAAGCATCTCCCTTTCCCAGCACATAACATTCCATTCCAGCCTCGCATCCCTCCGTTGGGGAGATAATGTTCACTGGGACGAGTGCTGCCGTGCACCCTCCTCCGAGCAACTCTGCCTGGTTCCCGGCACACTCAGGAGAGCTCTGACTGCCACCGTTCCCTCCTGGAGGCTTCTTGGCCACATTGGCTCCTAAGTCCTAGTGCATATTTCTCAAGTTTTTCCTTGCATCCATGACATCTAGAGATTTCTATAGGAAAACTAAGAACCAAGGAAGGAGGGAGCAGCTCAGAAGAGGTTTATTTGTGTGTTGTCTTCACCCAGCTGTCCACACCTGACCCTCGCAGATCATCCAATAAAGGCTTCTAAACCGTGGCACAAACAGCATATATTCCCTGCAGCGTACACCTAAGGTCTCTTGAGCCTTGAGGAGTTAAACGGTTTCATTAGTTGATTAAGAAGCATCCAGAAAGATAGCTGTGCTGCAAGAGGCTGGTATTTAATAGTTGATAACTTTTTTTTTCCCCATTTTCTCCTTACCAGCTGTGAGCCAGCACCTCTCTGCAGAGCTCGGTGATGGCCAGTTCATGGGCGTGTTTTTTAGATGAAACGCAAATCCATCCCCAAACTCCATTTGCAAGCATTAAAGATGGGGCCAGCAGCTGGTTTAACCAAAGTGCCCCAAGCCGATTTGGGCTTGAACAATTTTGTGATCTCACCATTAAAATTCAGCTGATTACAGCACTCTGAGAGTGAGGAGAGAGTGCAAGGTGATTTATGGTTGGCATCAGCCCACTACAGCCCTGTGCACGTGCGGCTGCGTGTGACAAGAAATGTCAGAGGAGCAGGAGCTGGTGACCTTCCTCGAGTTTGAACCATGCTGCTCTTCTGGCACGGTGTATAGAAATACCAAGGAGAGTTCCTGAAGAGGGGAAACAAAGCAAGGCTCAAGGTAACTGAAAACTGCACTATGCTGCAGTATCGCATCCTGCTCCCCGTCATCTCCTGCTGTTGGGTGTCGCTTTCCAGCAGCAGAAAGGGAGGGGATGAATTTCTCATGTGTGGTCTGAAAAACTGTGTTCCTCCAATGGCATGTTTTCACATCTCTCCCAAACATACCGTTGTTCACCATCTGGGAGATGGGGCAGGAGGCTGGTGCTCAGTCAGGTTATCTGGGGAGCAGCAAGTGAGGTTTGAATGATGGCCCTGAAATTCTCTCCTAAGCATCTACGCTCCCAAGTGGGAGATGGTTGGAAAAGGGACCACTGCCAGCGATCAGACCTGGGGGAGATGCATCTACCAGCTTCCTTCTCAAGCTGTTGGGATAACAAGGGATAGTCCAGTTTGATGGGGAAGGTTGCCATGGGACAGTACTGAGCGCAGCTCTAACACCATGCTGGTCTTTGAGCAGAAGGGCGTGAGGATGGGGAAGTTATGAAAGCTGGACTCTGTGCAACGCTATGGGATGTCCTTGGTCATGACAGTGATCTACAGGTTAGATCCATTATAGTCAATAAAGAAGAGCAAATGTTTCTGCAGTGCAAATCATCTCCTGCTAAAGTCAATGTCAAAATGAGGTGAGTCACCTCCCAGAACTGGCTACCTGTCTGCACTGACTAACCGGGCAGACCTGGATGACCAGCTCAAATCATAGAATCATAGAATCATTAAGGTTGGAAAAGATCTCTAAGATCATCTTGTCCAACCGTCAACCCAACACCACCATGCCTACTAAACCATGTCCCGAAAGTGCCACGTCTACACGTCTTTTGAACACCTCCAGGGATGGGGACTCCACCACCTCTCTGGGCAGCCTGTTCCAATGCCTGACCACTCTTTCAGTAAAGAAATTTTTCCTAATACCCAATCTAAACCTCCCCTGACACAACTTGAGACCATATGTTGATATTTATCTAGTTTAGCTATTTAAAATCAGGTGAGGCAAGCCTTCCCCTTGTGACTAAACTGCATCAGTGTTCTCCAGCCAAAGCAGTGAAAGAGTCTGGGTTCTAGAGGGCACCAAGTGTTTCTTTTCAGAGGAAAAGTTTGATATTTAGTCTGGGAGTACCAGGGCGATTAGCCTGAATTTACAGTAGTCTTCAAAAAGGGATTTGAAGACGCCCACCCTCTGTGCTGGCCAGGGCACGGATAGGAGCTTGAAGGAGAAGGGAAGCAGAAGCACCATCTGGGCTTGGCAGAGACGCTCCTGAGATCCGTGTTCTTGGCAAATCCCAGCACCGCTGAGGCCTTCCAGGATCAAGTGGCAACGGACCAAATATACCAACTCAGCTGCACTTGGCCCAGAGTGGGGAGAGAGGTGGAAGGGGGCCAGAAATGTTCTGGGAGTCCATGGAAGTCACCAAAGGTCTTAAATCCTTCCTGGCAGCAGTGCTGCTGCTGGAGAGGGAGGCGGATGGCTGCGAGTCCCAGAAATGTCACAGTGGCAGGAAGATGTCTAGGTGATACATGACATTCTTGGACAAGTTTGTAAAGTAATTCTGGCCAGTGGAAAGACGAGCAGTTGGCAAACAGGTCTTCTTCTGGTGGTCCATCATACACTGGGAAATATCCCATGGACACCCCTGCATCCACGGAGCACAGGTTGAAAACCTGATGAAAACCAGCGGCCACAGCAAGGTTTGTAGATGGCAACTGACCCTGGATGTGCAATCCTAGCTGGGAACCTCCCCTTGCCCACCTGTGTCCCACCTGCCAGCCTCCCAGATACCTGAGGGCATCTCAGGTGGCTCCTGGCACAATGATCAGGCAACCAAATCACGCCGCTGCACTGTGGACATGTGGTGTGGGTGTCTCAATGTCGGCAAGACGCCACACTGGTGATGGTAGTGGTGACACCAAAATAAATCACCCTGTCCCCAGGTACTACACCAAAGAAGGACAAATAAGATTCCTGGGATTTTACGGCACAGTCTGAGGGCGGTCACTTGGTGCAACGTTTCACATCTCAGTTTGTCTGGGAATAAAACAGAGGCTCCAAACTCTGCGCCTGGGAGCATGTTTACTATTTGGAAGCGGTAGGTGTTGCGCACAGCAGCATCTAACCAGCCTGCCAGTGAATTTATGTCGAAGTTTCGCTGATGGAAAAAACATATTGTGGTAGATAATGTTCTCGCTGACAAGCCAGATGTCAAAACATGGCAGGATAATGTTACTGAAAGCCTCAGCTGCTATAAAAGGGAAGTGAAGAGACAATTGTTCCTTCGTTAGACATCAAAATTTGATGGCATATCGCTGTGACTGAAAGGCTCATGAATGCTCAAAACAAAGCAGGGCTAAAAGGTCCCCGGGATGTCAGCTGGAGAATTTCATGGAAGAGGCCGACCACTTTTGGTCTCTCTTAGAGCCAACAGTGTGCGCTCGCAGCCCAGAAGGCCAACCCTATCCTGGGCTGCATCCCCAGCAGCGTGGCCAGCAGGTCGAGGGAGGGGATTCTGCCCCTCTGCTCTGCTCTGCTGAGACCTCACCTGGAGCCCTGCGTCCAGCTCTGGAGCCCTCAGCACAAGAAGGACATGGAGCTGTTGGAGCGGGTCCAGAGGAGGCCACAAAAATGCTCCGAGGGCTGGAGCCCCTCTGCTCCGAGGCCAGGCTGAGAGAGTTGGGGCTGTTCAGCCTGGAGAAGAGAAGGCCCCGGGGAGACCTTAGTGCGGCCTTGCAGTGCTTCAAGGGGGCCTCGAGGAAAGATGGGGACAGGCTTTTTAGCAAGGCCTGTGGTGACAGGACAAGGGGTGATGGTTTTAAACTAAAGGAGGGCAGATTTAGGCTGGATAGAAGGAAGAAATGTTTTACACTGAGGGTGGTGAAGCACTGGCAGGGGTTGCCCAGAGAGGGGGTGGAGGCCCCATCGCTGGAAACATTGCAGGTGAGGGTGGACGGGGCTGTGAGCAACCTGATGTGGTTAAAGATGTCCCTGCTCACTGCAGGGGGGTTGGACTGGATGGCCTCTGAAGGTCCCTTCCAACCCAAAGCATTCTATGGTTCTATGATTCTATGATTCTCCTGTGTGCATGCTCACAGCCAGGAGATGTGCAGGGCTGTTGCGAGCCCTGCACACCTCTGGCAAGAGAGAGCTGATCTACCACAGGTGAGTGAAGACCAGGTTGCTCCGGATCAGTGTTTCTTTGCCCTCTGACTCCTCAGTGCATAGTGTTTCAGGTAGAGCCTGGTCAGCAGGAGCTGTATTGGGTCAAATACCCGTCCCGCTCCTACTGCCCTGAGCAGAGGAACATCAGAGCAACTGCACCACACTGGAGCAAAGGTCTGTCTAAATCCATGTCTGATAGCGGCCCACAGTGGGTGGCTTCAGGGCAACGTAAGAACTGCGAAGGTCTGGGGCAGTGGCAAGCAGCCCTGTCTTCGCCAGGACACACCACTGTGGTCGTTCACTGGAGTTACCATGGAAGAGCTCGCTCAGCCCGTTTCTTGTCCTGTGGTGAGTAGTTTTGCTTATAGGGGTTTACAACCTGATGGCTAGGGCTTTCTCCAACAAGTCAAGGTCTGAATCCGCCATGTCCTTGCCCACCAGGCCAAGAGCTGTGAGGACTGGTGTGTTATGCAGAAAGCATTCATCTCCTTTCGGCATTTGAAAGCTAGGCCACATTCAGCACTGTTGGCTGTAGTCAAAGAAGAGTTGGTATTTCTAAAAGGTGCTTTTTGCCTCTTAACCTGCATGCCTGTCTCCATATGAGATAGACACAGATGTTGCCTCTAAAAGATGAGTTGGACTTAGACACCAAGCTTTTAGATAGTTTAAGGAGCTGGATCCCATGCATGACTTGCCCACACCTCACCTCTGGCAGAGGAGGAGACCTGACCCACCTCTCCTGAGCCCTGTCTGTCCATCCTCCCTTCACTGGTACCGGCAGCAGCAGGCTGGACATCACCATGTGGTCCCCCAGCAATGGGAAGCAGGGTCATTCCTAGGGGAGGGATGCTCAGGTACCATTTTTACTTTTGACTAAGCCTTCTGGGAAGGAGGCACATGCAACCATGTCTGCATGGCATTGAATCAATCTAAAAACCCTGCCAGATCCCAGCAGCACCTGCGACCCTCAGCTATGCTTTGTCACACACACCCCAGTGCCCTCAATCTGCTCAAATTTCTGAGGATTAGATGACACTGGTGAAACTCTGCTTGGCCTTGACCCCTCTGCAGCTGGCATCTCCACCCAGCTCAATGCTCCCAGGCCATCAGCAGCTCAGTCAAAGGAGTCCCAAATCTTATTACGCCTCCATGACCCTGGTCCCACAGACAGAACTGCCACATGGAGAGCACCAGAGAGCAGTCAATCATCAGCTGGATCATAACTTGCTGTCCTCTGCAGGTTGTAAGGGAACGAGTATCCTGAAGAACATAAAAATGAGAGGGCTTGGGTTGTGTGGTTGGGTTTTTTTTTCCTGAACAAGTGTCTTACTATTAAACTTTGCTTTTATATGCAGACTCTTTTAACGAGGGCTTCATGGGGGAAGGTCTCCCAACTCCTTTGGGCGTTGGCTAGCTTATCACGAGTACCTGTTTGCAAACCAAAACACAGAGCGTGCTGCAAGTCAGACGGGAAGTTACTGGGAACAGGGGAAATCGCCTGCGTGGGTCGGCAGAGAGCCCTTTGCTCTGTGCAAATTCAAAGGCTTGAAAAGCCCACGCCTGCAGCCCAAGTTTGCTGCACAGGGTGTGTTTCCCTGCTGTGCCACGCTGCTTCTAGATTGATGTCTGAACATACTGGACGGATGATGCTGGAAGGATGATGCTGGACAGATGGACATAAACCACTGCTGAATCTTGCCCAAAACAAGTCAGAAACGTCTCCCATGATTTACAGGTA
The DNA here is from genome assembly GCA_013401315.1 of Balaeniceps rex. NCBI lineage: Eukaryota > Metazoa > Chordata > Aves > Pelecaniformes > Balaenicipitidae > Balaeniceps > Balaeniceps rex. The sequence continues at coordinate 148,089 of VYZW01063304.1, forward strand.
GAGACCTATAAATCACGCCCACAGAGGGGCTCAGGTTAGATCAACACCAAGGACCAGGACAACTGGGGAGGGTTGCCCAATTCCCCATCATTTTCTGCCCAGACCAATGTGCCAAATACCAGTGTTAGCTCTGTCATGAAAAACGCGACTCGAGGGTACCGTCCAGAGCAATCATCATCCTCTGTACAAGTCACAAGGACAAGGAGCAGCTGTTCAGATTGCTTTTGAACTTTGCTGGTATCATTTATCTACATTCAATGCTCCAAGCCCCATCTGTCTCACAAAGATTTTTCTCTTGACATCGGCCCTGCGTGGCAGTTCTTTATCAACTTCATTGTGTCTTTTAACACAAGGCAACCTGCCGTGACTCTTCCAGGAGGCTTTGTAGCAAAAGAAAATGAAAACGCTCCTGCTCTTAACATTTTACCTACTTCAAGAGTGATTTATGGGTGTTGTTGCATCGTTCCCGGAGATAAATCTCAGTCGGCTATGTGTGGCTTATCTCCTGAACACCTTTTAAGTAAAGAAGGAGGAAAAAAATCCAAACCCGAAACTAGAATAGAGATCAGCATGGAATAAAGGGGGGTTCTTTGGGTAGCCCATCCTCTGCAGGATCTCAAGACCTGCGTGAGAAACATGTAGCTTCCATCTCCCCATTTTACAGATGGGCAAGCAGAGGGAGGGGGAGATGAAATGCTGTTCCCACTTGCTTATGAAGTGGTTAACCGACTGAAAAAAAAAAGAATAAAATTACCTTCTTTTCCAGACTAAGGCTTGCCCTCACATTTTCACAGGTTTGGAGATTCCTCCATTGTGTAAAACAAAAAGCAATAGGACTGTACACTGGGTACAAGTTTCAGCTCTAGCTTCCACGTCTTCCCAAGCCTATCTAAGCAACTTCCTTTCTCACAAAAAGGAAAAAATACCAGATCGCCCATTTATAGCAAAGCAATTCTCCCTTTACCCAGCACCGGCTACTCTGTGTACACCAGAAAGCCTCCCACAATGACAAACAGCTCTTTGGGCCAATACAGCTCCAACTGGTGCTTCCAGGACTTTTATCGCTGGTGTAACTGCACACACGCTGGCTATTTGCTCTGCTGCCACCACGGCAAATACAAATTTGGACGTCCAGAGCCACCCCAGATCTGAGCGTGCTGACTGTATCTGCCCAGAAAAGACGGAGCAAAGCAGCCAGCACGAAGCACGCTGTGCATGCAGAACAAAACCCACGCAGAGATGGAGAGAGGACAAGCTGTGGGGCTGGAGGCTCCTCAACCTTGGTCTCGTCTCTCCTGTGCTCCTCTTCAGCCACGTGCCCAGGAGCACTGTGCTCGGCCCCGGGACCCACAGGAGGCATGGGCAGCCCCACATCCCTGTTAATGGCTAAAGCAGAGTTAGTCAAACCATGAAGTTGTGGGTCCCGACACAACTGAGAGCATCTGCAAGTCCTTTTTCCCCTAAGCTGATCGCCTGGGAGCAGCACCGATATTGACCTCGCATCCTTAATTTCATGCTAAGGCACGTTTCGGTGCCGATCAGAAAGCAATGTGGGGAGTGGAGCTGGAGCAGAAAGCAGCATTTAGTACTTTTGTTCCTAAAATGATCTGCTGTTTTTGAACGACTCGCAGAGACACAGCCCCCATAACCTTCTCCGAACACTTTTTACGTGAAAGCCCTAAAACAGTAGGCAGATCATTTTCTCCGTTTCACAATGACGAAGAGCAGTTTATTCTTCAGCTGTCGCGTTTTATCACTTCCTTTTAGGGGGTTTTAGACACCTTTTCAGGAAAATAAATCTGGGAATGCTCTTAATAACCCGCACGCTTGATTAGCGGTTATTACGCTGAGCCGGGAAGGTGACATCTTGCTACGTTCTCACTCTGCGTCTGGGGACCGAGAGGAGAAGTGATTGATGTGAGGTCATCCAGGCTGGCTCTGGAGGGAGCGGGATGCAAGGCCAGGTCTTTGGAGGCTGTGAGGATGTTTTAATGACAGACTCTGCTCTTCTCCCTGGCTCCAAGGACGTATCCCTGCTCCCCAGCTACTCCCAGCAGTGCCAGCCACAGAAGCTGTCCTCAGCATCCAAGCCCGGCCATGCAGATGTCCTCCTTTGCCACCAAAGTGGGACTGCAAATATTTTGGCCACTGACTCTATCAGCACGCACCCTTTCAGTCCACATGGCTCCCTCTCACCATCACTACCCACCTCCACCCAAGAGACATCCCAATTCCCTCCCCTGCTCCTCCATCACATGCGACTCACTGCCACGTGGTCTCCATCCCAGACGGTGTCAGGGAAACTGTTCCAAGATCTTCCTCCTGCCAGAAGACCTCCTTCCCCAAGAGATGTCACCAGGCTTGATGGCAGCTTTCCCCATCCCCCCAAGACCCAGGTCCCCTCTTTCATCTCTCACCTCTCTCTTAGCACCTCTTCCTCCTCTGCTCTCCTCTTTTAGGAACCCTCCATTCATGCCCTTGGGTGGCCCACCCATGCGGGTCAGGCAGCAGGCAGCATCCGTCAGCCACAAACCCAAACGAAGCTTGCTGAGGCTTGTGGGTGCCTGGGGACCTTCTGTCCATGCGTTATCCCCACTCAGCTCAACCAGCCTGGATAAATACCACAGCCAGGCTGAGCACCGACCTGGAGAGGGACAGATGGAGGTCCAGGAGGGGCAGAGAGTGAGAAACACTGATTCCTGCCCCATCCAGCTCCCATTTTTAGATAGTCTTCTTGGTGTGGCCTTCAGCACACCTCACTCCTCGCCCACGCAGCCCAGAAGATAAAAGCATATCGGCCAGATCATACCGAAAAGCAATCCTCCGCTTTCAGCGCTGATAAATTAAAAGCTCCTTGGCCTCTGAGTGAAAGGAAGTTTTCCCACACAATAGCTCAGATCCCATTAAAGCAATGACAAGCAACCACTTTGTGCTTCACTTAAAATTTAGCCAGGAGGGAAAATATTACTTCGGATGGCAAGAAGAGATTGCTTTTAATTGAATCTCTTTCTGCGCTGAGCTGCTGTTGACACTTAGTTTTCAATTAACAGTTTCACGGGTTTTAGTTCAGTTCTGCGAGTCAAGGCTGTAAAGTGAGGAAAAAAAATCAAATCAAATCAAATCAGAACTTCTGGCTAATCTTCAAGAAATTCAAAGGGATTTAAATGCAAGTCTGTGTGTTTGTTTCCCTTCATATCCTTGACTCAGTGGTCTCCTTGCCACTTCCAAGCCCCACAAGGTTACCTTCACAAACCACTGAAGAATTGAGGTGGGGAGGGATGGACATCTGAGGTCTTTAGTCCAACTCCTTTGCTCAAAGCAGGGTCAACTTGAAAGTCAGAGCTGGTTGCTCACAGCCTTGCCCAGGTCAGATTAATATCTCCAGTGGTGTTGGTTGCACAGCCTTGGTGGGATAAAAGAAAATAAAAATCAGGAAGAAAAGCTGATAGGAAAGTGTCTTAGAGAAGAGGATTTGGAAGAGATGTGGAAGAGATGTCGCCAGCAGGTCGAGGGAGGTGATTCTGCCCCTCTACTCTGCTCTGGTGAGACCCCGCCTGGAGCCCTGCGTCCAGCTCCTCAGCACAGGACAGACATGGACTTTTCCAGCCACCTGTGTGATGAGTTTTGACGTTATATGCCAGACCCAGGGCAATGCCAGGCAGAGAGCTGGCTTTGCCCCCATGCAGGCAGTGTGCAGGACCGGTCTCACCTTGAAGCCACCAACCACCCACTAAGCGAGTTGTTTAGCTTTGCTGTCACGTCCCTATCTTTGTTCTCAAAAATGATCAAAAAATCAAAAAAATATTAAATCAAAGCCACTTTCTGGGAGTTTCTTCCAGCATTCTTAAACATGAAAAAAAATCCTTTCACCTACCAGCATGGCCAGGGAGGTCATTTCAAGCATAACCTGTTGGGGTTGCTCCAGCCAAGAGCAGGAGGTTGGCTGGAGCGTGTTTGCTCCCGGTAAGCCCCGCCATGGGTAAGCCAGACGGAGAGGAGCAGCCCCTGCAAAGCCAAGCCCTTAAACCGGATCTCGTGGCAGAGAGTGGTCCAAGCTGCAGTCGGCAAGTCTTCCCAAAGACATTAATCTTCTCATTAAGGCCTGATTTAAGCGCTAGAGCTTTTATTGTCTTCAGTCCCTAGAGGTCAATAGAAGGAACGGCCTGATTGTTGGGCAATTTATTTGACTCGATGCAATAACATTTAAATGGGCCATGAAGGCAAAACAAGATGCTTCGTGCTTAAGTCTATCCCGAGGCTGCTTTTGCTCCTTTTTTTTTTATCCCTGGTGATAAAAGTGTAACTCTCCCAGGTCCTTCAAGCTATTTGCTCTAATATATTAAAGCCACACTAGAGATAAGTGCAGTTCCACCTCTTACATTTTGGGGGGGGTTGTTCTTTATTATTTTGAGGAGGCTTTTTGGGAGGGGTGAAAAAGGGAAAAGTTGATTTTATTTGTGGACTTTTCCTTCCCTTTAGTGAAAAAGGATGATTTAGAGATTGTGCTGGTGAGGCTTATGTACCACGGGCAGCTACACAGGCTTAAAACTGGCCTTGCTCTTGACCTAGATAAATTGCCTACCCTACTGCACATCTGGGTGGCATTTCAGACCTCTGAAAATCAGGACGCCTGGGTCCTGTACCCACCCTGCCAGCGACTCACCCCATGCCCCTGAGAAGGCCACCCAGGCTTAGATTTGGGTGGGCGAACTCGCTGCTGAGCCTTGTCTTACTTTGTGAGCAATTTGACGCGAATAATCTGGGAAGAGGACCGATCCACTTGAAAAGCCACTGTGTTTTTTTAAGAAAAGCTTATCTGCATAGCAGTGCTGCTATGAGTCATTAAAATTGACTTGGTGAATTAATTCTTCTAATGATTTAATGGAGAGCAAGAAGCCTGTTATCGAAGTGGTCGGTGGGCTGTAGGGAGATCAGGTTGTGGATGTGCTTGGATGAGTTGCCTGGCACCACTCAGCTACACCTGCAGGCTGAGGGGACCTCCCTTCCTTGGAGGGTTTTGGAAGAGAAATGAACTGAAGAGCACGAGGAGATCAGGAAGGATCTGGATGGACCCCAGGGAAATGTGCCTCCATCTGCTGCATGTATCAGAATTGCAGAATAACTGAGGTGGGAAGGGGGCTTTGGAGGTCTCCAGTTCAACTTTCTGATCAAAGATGGGCCATCTTCTAACTCAGTAGATTGTCCTTGGCCATGTCCAGCAGAGTTTTGAATATCTCCAAGGAAGGAGAATCCACAGCCTCTCTGATCCCCTTGTCCTAAGTTTGACCATTCACACAGTGAAAAATTTTTCCTTGCATCCAACTGGAATTGTTTGTCACCTCCTGTCCTTCCCTGTGCGCCTCTGAGAAGAGTGCAGCTCCATCTTCTCTACAACCCTCCTTTAGTAGCTGCTGACACAACTTAGATCCACCTTAGACCGTTACCTTTTCTCTACCAACTTGGGACCTCTCCTTTTGAGCGGGCTTGCAGCCAGCAAGGGGATGTTGGCTGTGCTTTGAGACACAGCTGTATTTCACATGTGCGCTCCACCACTTAGATGACCTCGCAGGTCCCAGAGGACAGGGTGCCAGGCTTGTCTGCATGAGGTACAGGTGTCTGGGGCATCTCCTTGTGGCTCTTCTGGGCTGAAGCTTTTTTGGCAACTGTCAAAACTAGCTCTGCAGCATACGGTGAGGTTATGAAAAGCTGGTATGTGGCATGTGTCTGGAAATTGGTGGCCTTCCAAATAATGAAGTCTGGTCCACCTGATTTATTCTCTGTATGAGGATGTGAAGCAAGTAGGAAAAAAAGGAAGAAGGAAAAAGAAAAGGGAAATTAAGGGAGATGTGAATACCAGTATGGAAAGCTATGATATGTGGTGGCAAAATCTGGACTTCTTTCTTTTGAATTTGAATGGAGAAGGATATCATTCACTGTGATATCCTAGTGTTGGTGCCCAACATGGGTGGGAGAAGATAGGCAAGACTGGAGAACTCGGAACCTAACAGTAAATTTCGGAAAGAAATTGAAAATTGCAATTAGAAATGGAGGGGGACTTGCAAACCCTGGAGAAAGGCTGTGGGGACAGGTGAGTAACTGAGATGAGGCATGGCCGTGTGGCATGGCCAGAAGTTCCTCCTGTGGGTCTTCCAGAGCTGGCCCTCCACACGTCCTCGGCAGGACCAGACCACTGCTGCTCTGCTGCTCTCCGAGAGCATCTGCACCTTCTCCTTCCCTGACATTGCTTCTATTTAAAAAAAAAAAAAGTTTTGTTTTGCTGATTTTTTTTTTTTAACATGGCCTAACAAAACTCCAGATAATGACAAACAAGTGAGCAAGACTTCTGGCACACGCAAACGAGATTTAATCTGTCAGCCCGTGGGTGGGTGGAGCAGGATGGTGCTGGCTGTATTCTCTTAAGGTGGCTTCTTCCATCCCCGGAGCTGCTTAAAATAAAGCAGATGGGAATACAGAATTATCCTCAGTGCTGAAATACGGTGGTGCATCCAGAAGGTGTTACTTTTTGTGGCGTCTCTGATCTGACACACTACATCCACGCTACTCACTCAAGCACAGACTGGAGAGCGATTGCCCAGACACCTGAAGTGCCGACACTGGAGCCAGTGAACCAGCTCCCCAGCACTGTTTGAGCTTGGTTTAGGGGTTGAGAGGGTTGAAATGTATGAAGGAGGCCAGTTGGACTTGAGGCCAAAGAACAGGTCATGGTTAGTTTGCTGATAGATACAACCACAGCGCACAGGCAGACCAAGAAAACACAGAAACACCTCACTTGACGTGGTTTGCACAAGGCGGTTTGGTGTGAGAGGTTCTAGCCCATGCTGGGGTCTAGCCAAGCGACCTGAAACAAACCCAAGGAGCTGTTTAAGTCACCCCATGAGCCAGGAGGTGGCAGTGGCTGCTCTTCTCCAGGTCCTGTTGAATTTTTTTGGTTCCCTCTGATCTAGAATGTGTTGGGTAGATGAATCATAGAATCATAGAATCATAGAACCATAGAATGCTTTGGGTTGGAAGGGACCTTTAGAGGCCATCCAGTCCAACCCCCCTGCAGTGAGCAGGGACATCTTTAACCACATCAGGTTGCTCACAGCCCCGTCCAACCTCACCTGGAATGTTTCTAGGGATGGGGCATCTACCACCTCTCTGGGCAACCTGTGCCAGCTTTGTTCACACCAAAGACCTGTTGCATTAAAGCAGTGGGTCACACCAGGGCAGGAGGATGGATGTTTGTCCTCTCTCTACAGGCAAAGGAAAAGCTGGGAGAGGTTAAGTGACTTGCCCAGTGCCACACAAATATGCAGTGGGAGAAACCAGGATGAAAAGGTGGTTGTAGCGAGATGGGTGTCGGTCTCTTCTCCCAAGTAGCAAGTGATAGGACAAGAGGCAATGGCCTCAAGTTGCGCCAGGGGAGGTTTAGATTGGATATTAGGAAAAACTTCTTCATGGAGAGGGTTGTCAAGCATTGGAACAGGCTGCCCAGGGAAGTGGTGGAGTCCCCATCCCTGGAGGTATTTAAAAGCCGGGCAGACGAGGCGCTTAGGGCCATGGTTTAGTAGTGGACAGGTACGGTTGGACTTGATGATCTTAAAGGTGTTTTCCAACCAAATGATTCTGTGATTCTATGATTCTATGAAAAAGATCTCCCAGCTCCATCAATGACAGGACCCTGAAAGGGGCTGGCTCCATCCATCAGCAAAGGTGCAGAAATAGCTGTGATGTCTTTTAACATGCCTCAGCACTCCCCCATGCTCTGCCCTGAGGCTTGGCTGTTGAAGGTGATGCCATGGTGAGCATTGGGATGTCCAAGATATGGTCTAAGCACCACGTGGTGACTGTCTGATCCCACGCAGAAGGATGCTCCATCCCTAAGGAATACGTGGGGGGAGGAAAACACATCCAGGAAGCAGGGACAGTCAGGGACCCGCAAGTGAGCCTGAGGAGCAAGGGGGACCTTGGGCTTACCAGGGTCTGGAAGAAGGAGAAGCTGCTGCAGGGATGCTGCAGAGGACAGGACTGGCTTTGAGACCAGGCTGAGGCTGGGGGTGAAACCTCTCTGAGAAGGCAGAAAACAGGGGTGACGGTGACAAGTGTAGGACCACCAGCAGTCCCAAGGGAGCAGGAGGAAGGTGGAGGCCACAACGACAGATCCTAAGGCTTTGGCTGGCCGGTGGCAGGCTCCGTGAAGGACTTTGGCAGGAAAATGGTCAGTTTGGCCAGCACAGACCAAGCCTTAACCAGGCACTGCATGGGTGCTAACCAGATGGGAGGACATGGGCTCTCGTAGCATCCTTCCACCCTTTATCAACCCCATTTTGCACATGGGGAAACTGAGGCAGGGAGAGTTGAGACTGACTTCAGGCAAGCAGCAGCCGGCAGAGTGAGATGAGCCCCTTCTCATGCCACCCAGCCTTCCTGCTTGTGTCCTTTAAAAATCTGGGGGTACCTACAGATGAAAATAGGGTCCCATGGGCCTTCTCATGCCTAACGGTGATCAAGCACCTTTTCAGCATCTGCCCCTGTAGGTCCTGTTGTGCTTCAGAAGGAGCGAGGAGGAGCAACCACCTTCCCTTTCCCTTTCTCTTGCCTTTCACTGCTCCGTGCTTGGTCGGTGGGAATTTGTACAGCTCCTAGCACCAGCGGGGAGACACTGCAAGACCTGCTGCAGGATGGAGGTCATCAAACTGCTGCCTTCAGACCAGTTCAGTGACTTCAAAAGGCAATGACCACAGGATGGCAGCAAAATCCGTCTCTGGGGAAGTCTCCAAAACCAGTTTTCCCAGTCCTCCTTGTCTGGGAACCCCTGATGGCACCAGGAGACACAAGCATAGTGGCTGGCAGTGCCACTGCAAGGTGAGTGCAGAACCCAACCTAAGGCTGCAAAGGGACAGGGCTGAGTGGAGGTAAAATGGCCTTTTGGTATTCGCCCGGCTGGGAATATGAGTCTGCTCTCAGCTCCGCTTCTCAGGGTTTATTTTTGCTCTTCTGTTGAAATGCAAATCCCTAAAAAAAAAGAATACAACTGCAAAAACACACCAGGATTTTCCACTTCTTTTTGGTTGAATCCCCCAGGGTTGGATGTTTCCTGGGGATGGGGAAGAAGATGGATGGAAGGGCTGAAAAATAAAAATGTTTGCACAAGCTGGGGCCTTTTTTTTTGCAAACACAAATATATATAAACACGGCAGGGCGTGAGATGAAGCTGGAAGATGTAGTTGCACGGAGGCTGCAGCTTTCCAAGGGCGTCTCCCTCCAAGCGTTAACCTCTGCTGATGGTAGGAGAGCAGAAGATGACCGCGCCACGCGCGGGGCAGGGAGAACTGGCTGTTCTGCTGGGAGATGCGGAGATCTCCGGCTAATGAGTTGGCCTCATTTCCAGAAGGACTGCCAGGATGAAATGGGGTCTCTCCTCCACTTATTCATTTGAATTGGCTGGTTAAAACTTTGCCGTCTGTGTCATTTCAGTGATGAAAAACAAGTGAAATGGGAAGAAAAGGAATGTACTTCCATTTATCTCTCGGTAGGAATTTTGGCTGAACCCCATTAAAACCAAGGTAAATCAGGGCTTTTTGTCAGGGCTTTCTGAATGAACATCTACCTGGTATCCTTTCCCTTGCTTCTCTCATTTCTAGAGCAGATAAAAATTGTAGGAGGGAGGAAAAAAAACCCTAAAGGTGGCTTTTCTAAATGGGACATTTGGGGAATTAAATATTTTTTTAAAAAATAAAGTAAACCTTTCCTGATTGACCTTTTTTTTCCCCCTTTTTAACCTCCATAAACCTACTGACTCCACACAACTGTAACTGCGGAGTGTTTCATTTGATTCAGGGCATCTCCCAGAACAAGGCGAGGCGGAGAGCCCTCCTTGAAGAGCTGCCCATCTGCTCTCAAACGTAACGGAGACATGGGTGTCCAGAAAGGCAACAGGCATGAAAAGGAGGCATATGCATGCTCACTACCTGTAAGGAATAAATCCTACAGAGAAAAGAAGCCTTTGCATGGGCCTTTCAGCAAGACCTGTCCAGCAGCCAAGTGACTTGGAGCAAGAGCAGAGCAAGCCCCAAGCTCCAGAGTAGGTGTACTCCACCCAACATCCACATGGTCACTCCAGAAGATGATCTGTGCCTGGCCACCCTGCTCAGCATCAGTTTGGGTTTAAGCTTCCTTCCCGAGCTAATGCGTGCTGCTTTTCAAGGACCACGTGTTTTTCCAAACTCTGATGCATCAACTCCGATGCATTTAAAGATACCTCCAAAATTTCACTCTGGCAATAGCAATATGTTGGCCTCGGAACAGGCTGCCCAGGGAAGTGGTGGAGTCCCCATCCCTGGAGGTATTTAAAAGCCGGGCAGACGAGGCGCTTAGGGACATGGTTTAGTAGTGGCCAGGTACGGTTGGACTCGATGATCTTAAAGGTCTTTTCCAACCCAATGATTCTGTGTGTGATTCTGTGTACGTTCTCCTCCAAGGTGCCGCACAGCCAAGAACAAGTTTTAAACCCACCTGATGACAACTGAAATGCAACAGCAGCGAAACCGTGCTACGCTGTTGAAAGGAAACAAGGGAAGGTGAAAGCTGTTTGGGATTTCCCTTGCATCAACACATCCTTGGCTCCAGCAAAACTGCCTTTCCCAGGAGGAGCCGTTTGGTGGCCTCTGATGATATTGTCTCCTCTGCGGGCCATTTTCTGGCGTTGGGCTCTGCAGAGAGCGGGGCACATTTCAGCCTTTCGGGCTTTTTTTCCTGTATCATCACCACAGTGCAACAGGGAAGCTGTCGTTACAGGCTGCAGGAGAGGTTGGTAGTTTGCTAACCAGCAGTGGGGATTGAAAGGCTGTTCTCAACAGATCAACAGATCTGCTTTTCCATGTTTCCTCCATCCTTTGCATCGAGCTCAGAACGAGAGCAAAGCTCCCTCCTCCTCTTCCTTCCACCCATAGCAATTATTTAGCACCTCAGATCCTTGTATCCGAGAGCACTCATGGAGGGGACACTCGCTCCCCACCCACCACAATTTCCAGAAAGGGATGGTTTCAATGTAATCCTCTTTACCAGAAGATTCAGCTTGCAAGCCACCCCACCGAGACAGAATGGCTTTGCTGTATGAATCCGAGGGGTCAGCGTGCATACAAATCAAATTCCTGTGCCTCCAATGTAAAGCGATCTCTTAGGACTGTAGGGTTAGGACTGAAGAGTCTAATAAGGGGAAAGAATTAAGCCTGCAATCACTTGGACTGATTTAAATTAGGTTTTTTTCCTCTCGCTTTGATTAAAGTAAGCCGATTTTCCTTTCCACCTGTGTTTCTTATGCAGGCAGAATTTCCATTAACTTCAGTCGATGCTTTTTTTAACTTCTTGAAGCTACAGCTTCATGGCATCCCTTCATCTGGTTGCCAGGAGTTTCCTTAGCACATCGCCACTCTTGTGATATTAATTATAATATCTCCCTGCTTTATATACCAGTCACCTCTGTTATTAAACGGACCTCCTGTGTGCCTTTCTTCTATCTTATTAAAGAACACTGACCTTCGTTATGCGTTACAGAATGATAATGAATATTCATCACAGAATAGTGATGATATTGGGCTTACTTTGTCCCCAGGAAGATTTAGGTCAGACATAAAGGAAATCCTCATTGTGACAGGGACAGTGATGAGCTGGAAGGGTTTTGGGGGTGGGACAGGGCACATGTCCCATCACTGGAGGGGTTTTGGGCTGGGACAGGGCA
>VYZW01063306.1:0-13379 GCA_013401315.1 Balaeniceps rex
TTCGCACGGGCCCACCTCTCCAGCCTGTCAAGGTCCCTCCGGATGGCATCCCTTCCCTCCAGTGTGTCCACCACACCGCACAGCTTGGTGTCGTTGGCAAACTTGCTGAGGGTGCACTCAGTCCCGCTGTCCATGTCGCCGGCAAAGATGTTAAACAGCGCCGGTCCCAATACCGACCCCTGAGGAACGCCGCTCTGGCGTCACTGGTCACCACTTGGACACTGAGCCGTTGACCACAACTCTTTGAGTGCAACCATCCGGCCAATTCCTTATTCCCCGAGTGGTCCATCCGTCAAATCCATCTCTCTCCGATTTAGAGACAAGGATGTTGTGCGGGACAGTGTCAACGTCAAAAAGAATTTTCTCCTTGTGTTCACCCCGGTTAGTCCCCGCTCGCACAGGGACCCAAGCGGAGCAGGGGCACCCCTCCCGCCGTGAGAAACCACGGTGCTGCCCAGCCTTCGAAGCGTGCCATGCGTGTGCTGCCCATGCAAACACGTCCCCCCCCGACTGCAGCACCGTGGGCAGGATCAGGCGCTCAGCGTCCAGCAGGGCTGCCTTCCCCCGCCGCCTCCCCAGCTGCCTGCGGAGCTGCCGCTCGCGCTGCCAGCCCACGTCTTGCATGCGTCAGCCTCGGAGTCAGCCGAGAGGTGGGCGTAGAGGCTGCCTGTGCCGGGATGCTTCAGGCAGCTGCGCAGCCGACCGGCAGGTCCAGCCAGCGTGGTTCAACCCTGCCCTGCCTGTCCCTCTGCTGTCCTGGGCCGTCTGCCCAGGCCAGGGGCTCGTGGTGCTGCTGTCGTGGCAAGGTCCAGCCCTCCCGCCAGCCCTGCCAGGCTTGTGCTCCTCCACGGAGCTGCTGTCACAGTTATCCACGGGTTGTGGCGGTCCGTTGAAGGGACAGCGTGTGTTTGTGCCATGCGTCTGACCGTCCCCGCATCTGTGTCGTAGGTGTTGGCTCCTTCCTCCTGTATTCAGTCCACGAGGGGATCCGTGGCATTCCCCTGGACCCCAACGACAAGTCGGATGCTCTCGTGCCCGTGTCGGGGACCTCCCTGGCCGTGGGGATCGACTTCCACGCAGGTGACGCGCGGGCTGGGAGCAGGGCGACAGGGCTGGAGAGGTCGGGGAGGGGGAGTGCGAGGGGACCATCACCAGACCCTCTTGGCAGTGCTCTGGTGTAGAACGTCTCCCCTCAGCAGCGCCGGGTGAGGGAGGGGTTCAGGTCCCCATGCCGGGGCCTTGGGGTGCGGCTCACCTTGGGGCGACCCAGAGGCGATCGCTGATACCCGTTCTCCTGCCTGGCCCCTCTCAGAGAACGACACCATTTACTGGGTGGACATGGGTCTGAGCACCATCAGCCGGGCCAAGCGGGATCAGACGTGGCGGGAGGACGTGGTCACCAATGGCATTGGCCGCGTGGAGGGCATCGCCGTGGACTGGATCGCCGGTGAGACGGGCTACGGAGCAGGGAGGAGCGGGTGGGCAGTCGGGGACCGGGGCTCGTGCAGGTGTTCACCGTCCCCTCTCTGCAGGAAACATCTACTGGACGGACCAGGGCTTCGACGTCATCGAGGTGGCCAGGCTGAACGGGTCCTTCCGCTACGTGGTCATCTCGCAGGGGCTGGACAAGCCGCGGGCCATCACAGTCCATCCAGAGAAGGGGTGAGACACCGCACAAAGCCACCCAGAGAGGGCCATCGCCTGGGGGTGGGCACGTACCGGAGACCCCCAGCACCCTCCCGGCAGAGCCGTGCAGTTGTGGAGGACTCGTAGGTCTCCGGCCACACCAAGGGACAGGCCCTGGTGTCCAAACCAGCTGGGTTCAACCACCCTTGCGCTGATGGGCTGAGCTTCCCGGGAGTCCCTGTGACTTCGTGGGTGCCAGCACCCCAGAAAATCCAAGCGGAGCCTCCCCAGACCGGCTCCAGCTTTGGACAGAGTCACAGGTTGAGTAGAGTTGTTTGCATCCGGGGAATGATGGAGAACGGCACCTTACGTGCCCGGCACACAGTCTGGTTTCTGGGCCGCATCCAGCTGCGATACAGCGCTCCTTTCCCCAGCTGCAGCGTGGTCTGGTCTGATCTGATCTGATCTGCCAGGTCACCAGGGGTCCGGGCTGAGGCCCCGGTGTGGAGGGATGACGGAGAGAGGTGTTTGTCCTCTGCTCCGATGGCCAAAAAGCCCAAGGATGCTGCTTCTGGCCAGCCCCGTGGTCACGTCCCCGCTGTCCCCTGCAGGTACCTGTTCTGGACGGAGTGGGGGCAGTACCCCCGCATCGAACGGTCGCGCCTGGACGGCACCGAGCGCATGGTGCTGGTGAACGTCAGCATCAGTTGGCCCAACGGGATATCCGTCGACTACGAGGTAGGAGGACGGTGCCGCCCTGGGGCCTGGCAGGAATCGTGCTGGTCCCAAGGGTCCCTGCAGCTGTGTCGCTGCCGGTGGGGCCTCCGGGGACACGGCTGCCCTCCCCGGGGCCCCGGAGTCGTCTCTCCAGCGCAGGGAGGGTTGAGCAGGGTGGTCATCTTCTGCCGGCCATGGTGGGACGTGCGGACGGTGCTTAGTGCCGCCCCAGTGCGCTGCTCCATTGCTGACTGGGATGCTTTCTCACCCCCTCAGGACGGGAAGCTTTACTGGTGCGATGCCCGGACGGACAAGATCGAACGCATCAACCTGGAGACGGGCGAAAACCGAGAGGTCGTCCTGTCCAGCAACAACATGGACATGTTCTCGGTGTCGGTCTTTGAGGAGTACATTTACTGGAGCGATAGGTACGGTGCCTGAGGGGTCCGGTGGCGCTGGGGGTGCCCCGGGCACCGGCTGTGCCGGAGGGTGGGGGGAGCTGGCGGGTGCTATGGGGAAGGTGGGTCCCGCCGCAGGGTGCATCGGTTGCTCAGCGACTCCGTCCTTTCTTAGGACTCACGCGAATGGCTCCATCAAAAGAGGCAACAAGGACAACGCCACCGAGTCGGTGTCCCTGCGGACAGGGATCGGCGTGCAGCTCAAGGACATCAAAGTCTTCAACCGGGCCAGGCAGAAGGGTGCGTCCAGGAGCGGGGCGTCAGCCCCTCGTGCGGTGCTGCCGAGCGCGGGCAGCCGCCGGGGCTGAGCTCCCACAGCGGGCAGATACGGGGAGGGGGATGGAAACAAATGCGCCGCTGTGTCCTCGTCGCAGAACCGTGTCGTGCCAGGGGCTGAGCCCATTTCTTCACCCCCTTCCTCTGGGAGCGGGGAGAGGTGAAAAGCGGCCGAGCGGGAGCATCCTCCTACACAGAGCCTGCCCAGACCCCCAAATAATCCCTGCCTTTCCTCGCCAGGCACCAACATCTGCGCCCAAAACAACGGGGGCTGCCAGCAGCTCTGCCTGTTCCGGGGCGGCGGGCAGAGGACGTGCGCCTGCGCCCACGGCATGCTGTCCGAGGACGGGGTGAGCTGCCGGGACTACGACGGCTACCTGCTGTATTCGGAGCGCACCATCCTCAAGAGCATCCACTTGTCGGATGAGAACAACCTCAACGCACCCATCAAGCCCTTCGAGGACGCGGAGCACATGAAAAACGTCATTGCCTTGGCCTTCGACTACCGCTACGGCTCCAAGGGCAGCAACCGCATATTCTACAGCGACATCCACTTCGGCAACATCCAGCAGATCAACGACGACGGCACGGGGCGCAAGACCATCGTGGAGAGTGAGTGTCAAGGGCTCCCTCCGCGTGCATGTGCCCTCAGACCCCTCTTTTCTCTTCTCCCCCGCCGCCTCCTCCTGAACCCCCTCCTTCCTCGCCCAAGCGCTTTTTTTCCTTTTCTCGGTTAACGGTTTTTGGCGTTTTCGAGAGGCGTTTTTGAGCGGCAGCTGTTAAGGGTTCAGCTGCGAGCTTTCTACCAGAGCCTCTGGAAGAGGCAGCAGCCTGCGGTAGAGGCCGCGAGCGTCGGGAGCAGCCTGCAGAGCTTGTTCTGGCAAGGAGAGCGTATCACGAGGCTCAGGCGTGCGCGTGGGTACGCATTGCTCTGGAAACAAGGCACTGCAGCAAACTTGGGATCTGCTCGGTGTTCGCATTTGACTTCCAAGACGGACCCCGTCGCGCCTGAGCAAACCTTTGCCACGCCTGGCCCTGCCTTCACCTCCAAGCCCTCCGTTTGCCCTTGGTTGGTTTTATCGGCTCCTACGGCGGTGGAAAAGACCACGTCTGTTGCTCTGCGGCGCTAGGGAGCACCTCCAGCAAGGGTTATGGATGTGCTCGCTAATGAGCGTATTTACATTTGGCACTCGGGATAGCTGTTAGCGCCGAGATCAGAAGAGCGG
The DNA here is from genome assembly GCA_013401315.1 of Balaeniceps rex. Taxonomy (NCBI): domain Eukaryota; kingdom Metazoa; phylum Chordata; class Aves; order Pelecaniformes; family Balaenicipitidae; genus Balaeniceps; species Balaeniceps rex. The sequence goes on from VYZW01063306.1 coordinate 4,304, forward strand.
CGCCCATCTCTCATAGCCGGTTCATTAAACCTTTTACTGATCGTTAACGAGGGAGGAAGGATGGGCGTACGGTTCAAGTTCCTGGCCTGGGAGCTGGAGGGGAGGTCTCCTTGGTTGGCCGTGAGTCTTCACCGTGTCGCTTTGTGCCTCTGGGCCTCGGCTCTCCCCTGGCAGAGGGAGACCCTTCCCTTCCCGGCGCCGCTGCTGCGGGGACAGGGGGACCTGGAGCAAGGCCCGGCCACAGCGCAGGGGAGATGATCAGAGTACAGGCTTGAAAGCCAAGTTCAAGTCCTCGTTTCATCATAGGTGACCTTCACAGCCTTCCTGCAAGGAAGTGTCGTGGCCTGGGTGGTGGCAGAGGTCTGCCCAGGAGGTCCCTAAAGCCTCCTGGGGTCTCAGCTCACCCGTTAGCACAAACACCAGCCCAGCCCTGCTGAGCGCCCTCAGGTGCTGCCGCGTTGGTGCCGTGTTAGCGAGCGGCCAGAGCCTCCGAGGGGGTTTTTTGGGGGTGTAATTAAAAGCAATGACTTCAGGCTGCCAAAGAAGCCGCATCCAAGTGTCACAGCCAGCACCGGCTGTGCGGAGTGAGCCGGCCGGCCTTGCAGGAGCACAGGCTGGATGCGACCCTTGCCTCTCCTCCCCTCCCGCAGACGTGGGCTCGGTGGAGGGGCTGGCGTACCACCGCGGCTGGGACACGCTGTACTGGACAAGCTACACCACCTCCACCATCACCCGCCACACCGTGGACCAGAGCCGCCTGGGGGCTTTCGAGAGGGAGACGGTGATCACCATGTCGGGGGACGATCACCCCAGGGCCTTTGTGCTGGACGAGTGCCAGAAGTGAGTGGCCGTCGGTGGTCCCGAGCATGCCCAGGCGTCCACGTGGTCCCGGGGCCAGCGTCCGGGTGGACGCCCCTCCACTGGGGAGGGAGCACTGGTTCCCAGCACAGAGTAGTGGACCCCAGGGAGGAGAGGCCCTGTGCCCCGCCACCCCGCACATCTTTCAGCACCCCAAAGCAAAGGCAGAAACCCCGTCCCATCCCCTTCTCTGGCCAGCGTGGGGGACCGCGGTTGCCAGCTGGCTGCCGTGGCCTCATTCATCCCCTTCCCACCCCTTTTTGTGCGGGGACCACGTCCCATCCATCCCAAAGTCCTTGGAAGCCCCACAGCAGCGGGGCGGGCTGAGCCAACGCGTACATGGCAGAGAGCGGGGGTTGCGAAGGCATCGTGTGTCTCTTCCCTTCCAGCCTGATGTTCTGGACCAACTGGAATGAGCAGCACCCCAGCATCATGCGTGCCACCCTCTCGGGTGCCAACGTCCTCATCATCATCGACCAGGACATACGGACACCCAATGGGCTGGCCATTGACCACAAGGCTGAGAAGATCTACTTCTCTGACGCCACGCTGGACAAAATCGAACGCTGCGAATACGACGGCTCCCACCGCCACGTGAGTCCAGACCTGGCCCCGGTGGCAGGGATGGGGGAGGAGAGCGGCGAGTGTCGAAACTGGGGCTGTTCCGGGGGCACGGGGGGAGTCGGGCCTTCCCCTGGGGCAGACACACGGGGACGGGCTGCATTTTGGGGTGGTGCTGGGTGCTGTGTCCCACAGCCGGGTTTCCTCATGCTCACGGTTTGCCGATGTCTGGCAGGTGATCCTGAAATCGGAGCCTGTGCACCCCTTCGGCCTGGCTGTCTACGGCGATTACATCTTCTGGACGGACTGGGTGCGCCGGGCTGTGCAACGAGCCAACAAATACGTGGGCACCGACATGAAGCTTCTGCGCGTTGACATCCCCCAGCAGCCCATGGGCATCATTGCCGTGGCCAACGACACCGACAGCTGTAAGGACAAGGACGCCCCGCGCCCCACGCGTCACCCGCAGCCTCACCGCCGTGGGCCCCTGCCCCCCTGCCTCTGCCCGACCTCTGCCCGCTCTCTGGGGCTGCTCAGCCCCCTGCCAGCCAGCGCTGCTCTTCCACCCCGTCTGCAGGCCAGGGGAAGGGCGAACGCACCCCACCGTCCTTCCTGGCCTGTCATTGCCCCCTTGGGACCCTCACCCAAGGCCTGTCCGTCCCCAAACGCTGTGCAGGCTGAAGAGAGAGAGGATTTGCCCCATTTGTGCGCTTCCCAGGGCATCCTCCTTGCAAGATCTGGGGAGACTGGATGTCCCCAACCCCATGCGTCCCCCGTAGCCCCATCTGAAGAGCTCGGGGAGGGACCCCTACTTTTCCTCTCCGCAGCAGGGAGGAGAAGGGGAAGGGACTGCTGAGGCTGTGCCTGGCGTGACTGCTCTCCGTCTCTCCTAGGTGAGCTGTCCCCGTGCAGGGTGAACAACGGCGGCTGTCAGGATCTCTGCCTGCTCACGCCCAAAGGACACGTCAACTGCTCCTGCCGCGGCGAGCGCGTCCTGCAGGAGGATTTCACCTGCAAAGGTGGAGGGGAGGTGGAAGCGGGAGCTGATGGGGATGGGAAGGGGAGGAGGAGAGGCCGGTCTCAGCCCGGCAAAGCTGACGTTCCCCGCACCCTCCCCAGCCCTGAATTCCACCTGCAACATCCACGACGAGTTTGAGTGTGGGAACGGCGACTGCATTGACTTCAGCCGGACCTGCGACGGCGTGGTCCACTGCAAGGACAAGTCCGATGAGAAGCAGTCCTACTGCAGTAAGGTTCCTCCTCTTGCTGCTTTGCTCAAACACATGCACGCAACCCCCCGGCACGCCCAGGCACCCTCCTCGAGCTGTCGGTTCTGTTCGGCAAAGGGAGCCAGGATTCCTGGGTGTCTTCTCGTGTCCCTCAATGCTCGCAGTCCCTCTTGCCCTCACAGAGATGGGCCCAGCCAGGCCAGGCTTTCAGGGCTCCAGACCTTTTCCAGTTTTGCGGGGCAGGCTGGAGAGTGGGACACCTTGAGCCCACCCAGTAGGGGCTGCAGCACCCTCCCTCCAACACCAACCCTCGCTCCTCAGCCAGGAGGGATCTCCGCTGGGCAAAGGCCAAGCTTAACCCTGCGACGTTGCCAGCACAGCACGAGGGAGCCCATTTCCTAATCCTGCCTGTGTTGTTTCTTCCCCTGCCGAAGGGTCCCTGAGGAGCTGAGACACCCGGGGGCACCGGCCGTCCCCTCGCGCTCACCTCCTCCTCCTCTTCCTCCCTCGCAGGCAGCCGCAAGTGCAAGAAGGGTTACCTGCACTGCATGAACGGGCGCTGCATCGCCAGCCGCTACTGGTGCAATGGCGTGGATGACTGCGGGGACAACTCGGACGAAGTGCCCTGTAACAGTAAGCGGGCCGGCTGGCTCCCGGCCAGCCCTTGCCAGGGCTCAGTCAGCTGTCTGGGATGGGGACAGAGGCTTTGGGAAGGAGTTACCTTCAGCTTGACAGGAGCCAGGGCTTAACGGAGAGTCAAGGTCTAAATCCTTGCTCATAGAATCGTAGAATCACAGAATCATTTGGTTGGAAAAGCCCTTTAAGATCATCGAGTCCAACCGTCCCTGGCCACCACTAAACCATGGCCCTCAGCGCCTCGTCTGCCCGGCTTTTAAATCCCTCCAGGGTATTTATGCCACAGACCACTTTGTAAAGCTCGCTCCCTGACGGTCGGGAGGAAGAACTCCCGAGCACGGCCCTGCAGCACCCAGAGCCTCCCAAGAACGGTGGTTTGACACCCAGGAGGAACACAAGGCGATGGCGAGGTGTTGCTGCTCCTCGTGGCTCCCGTGCTCCTGAGAAAAGGGCACTGGAGCATCCCCGAGGGCAGCACCCCTTCGGGCTGCAGGAGCCCATCTGCTTGGTTCAGAACCGACGGGGGAAGGTCAGGAGCTTCCCCTGAGCCCGTCCAGGCCAGCTCGGGAGACGAGCTCGGGCTGCCGGGCAGAGCGCGTGAGCCAGAGAGGCACCAGGTCCGAGCCGGGAGGGGACCAGAGCTGGGAGTGCAGGATCAGGCGGTCCAAAGCTGTGCTGCTCGGCGGGTGTATGCATGCACACACGTCTGCAACGCGAGTGGGGGCCGTGGGGTGGCTGTACGTGCGGGGGCCGTGGGGTGGCTGTACCTGCGGGGTCCCCCAGCCCGGCCTTATCCACTCTGGGGGCTTCCCCCTTGCAGAAACCAGCTGCGCCGCTACCGAATTTCGCTGCCGAGATGGGAGTTGCATTGGGAATTCCAGCCGCTGTAACCAGTTCATCGATTGCGAAGATGCTTCGGATGAAATGAACTGCAGTGAGTGCCCCAGCTGCTGTCCCGTGGTCCCCGCTGCCTCCCCAGCTCTGCCCTGCTGTAGCTCTGGAGCTGCTCCTGCTCTCTGTGCCCGCGGGCAGGGTGCTGGGGCCCTGCACCTCGTTTGGGTCTCTGGGACTCGTGCGGAGTCAGGGAGGGAGAAGGGCGCTAGCTCCCATCCCGTCAGCAGACACCAGCGCGGGTTGGCCCCCCCAGCCCATCGCTGCAGCCCCCCGTGCCATGCTTGGCACCTCACCACCCGACAGCCCCTCAGAAGCACTTCGGGTGGTCCCAGCACCTTGGGGCGGACGTGGGGCAGAGTCAGCCCAGTGCTGCTCTGGGGAGGGAAGAGCTGTCAGCAGCAGGGCAAGGGTTCGTGCCGCGCGGTGGGAGCCGGACCGATGAGCTGTGCCGCCGGTGAGCAGCACCCGTCACCCGGGGCTCTTGGTGTGGTTCCTTCCAGCCGCCACCGACTGCAGCAGCTATTTCAAGCTGGGGGTGAAGGGTACGACATTCCAGAAGTGCGAACACACCTCGCTGTGCTACGCTCCCAGCTGGGTGTGCGACGGGGCGAACGATTGCGGAGACTACTCGGATGAGCGCAACTGCCCAGGTGGGAGCGGGGAGAGGAGGGGGGGCTCAGGCCTAGGAGAGCAGGGGCATCACCCCCACCCTCTGGCCGGGTGCTCCCCTTCGGGGTCTGTTTGGGTGGCGGGCGCTTTGTTTGCACACCGGGAGCGTTGTCCTTCGCCCGCGCAGCTCCGGCACGGAGGGTGCTGCAGGGTGCTGATTGATGCGGGATCACAGAGGGCTTTTGGGGAGGAATCCTTCGGAATCGGGCGGTTCTGGGTTGGGTGCGTCTGCGCCCACCACCCTTACTGACGTGTCCTTCACAAACCAGGCGGGAGGAAACCCAAGTGTCCGGCCAATTACTTCGCCTGCCCGAGCGGGAGGTGCATCCCCATGACTTGGACGTGCGACAAAGAGGACGACTGCGAGAACGGAGAAGATGAGACTCACTGCAGTGAGCGGCAGGGTGGGGAGAGCAAGGGACTTGGGGGTGATAGCACGGGGTGGCGAGCGCGAGCGTGGCAGGACCCTCTCCTCTCTCTGACATCCCTTTGCCAAGGTCAGACTCCAGATTCTCCCCGCTCTGTGGTCTTATTCCACAAGTTTGGGCTTTTAACTATGACCAGCACAAACATCCTTGTGCGTTCGTCTGCTCAGCGCATGCACGAGCGTCCGTGGTCGTTTTTGAGGCTGGCCAGTTACAGCTCCCTTGAGTTAACGTTTTTAGTTCCAACCTCCCTGAACAAACCCCAAACGGTGCTCAGGAACTGGGGAACCTCCCCAGCTCCAGCGCGGGGAATCCCACCCCGGTCCTCCCGCTGCAGTGCCTGTCAGCGTGGCACGTGGGCACCGCCAGTCTGGGCAAGCAGTAGCCCCAGCACCACCCCGGGCTGCCACCCTGGAGCCCGGCTGGCCCACCCTGGCCGTGCTCTGCCGCCGCGTCCTTCCCCCCGCATCGCCCCAGCTCTGACCCCTCCTCTCCTCTCCTTCTCTCCCAGACAAGTTCTGCTACCCCGTGCAGTTCGAGTGCAACAACCACCGCTGCATCTCCAAGCTCTGGGTGTGCGATGGGGCAGACGACTGCGGGGATGGCTCTGATGAGGACAGCCGCTGCCGTGAGTCCGCTCCAGCCCCTGCTCTGACCTCTCTCAGGCTCTGCCTGCGCTGCTGCTCCATCTCTGTGCATTCCTGCCACTGCCCAGCCCTTCTCCCACCCTTGCTTTCCTGTGCCGTGGTCCTCACTGCTCTCCTGGGTTCTGTATCTCGGGGTCCCCCGAGACGTGGGCGCACGTAGCCCGAGAGGGCCGGTTCTCCAGCGCTGGGGGTGACCGGCCTCCCTCCTGCTTCTCCTTGCCCCAGGCCTGACCACCTGCAGCGCAGGATCCTTCCAGTGCCCGGGCACCTACGTGTGCGTGCCGGAGCGCTGGCTCTGCGATGGAGACAAGGACTGTGCGGACGGAGCTGACGAGACCCTCGCTGCCGGCTGCTGTGAGTTCCCAGAGTGCTGGGTGCGCGGTGGGGCCGGGGGCTGGCGCGGAGCCGAGTGCGGTGCAGGCAGAGCTGCCTGCGGGGCTAGCCCCGCTCCCCGGGGTCCCTGTTGGTAGCAGACAAGATGCCTCGTCTGGCCACTTCCCCGCCAGGCTTGCAGGAGGAAACTGCGGTGCTGTGGTCACAGCAGACCTGGGCATGGGGACGTTTGGGTGCCTTTCCCTGGCTGTGAGGAGAGGAGGAGCAATAGCCAAAGGCACCGCGTCGCCCGGGTGCTGTTCACCGCCACGGGACGAGGGTGCAGGCCTCAGCTCTTGGCCCCAGTGCCCCAAGACGAAGGGCTCGGGGGTGCAGGCAGGAGAGCCCGTGGTCTGGCGGGGGGCTGACGGCGATGCCTCGTTGCAGTGTACAACAACACGTGCGACGAGCGGGAGTTCATGTGCGGAAACCGCCAGTGCATTCCCAAGCACTTCGTGTGCGACCATGATGACGACTGCGGCGACGGCTCGGACGAATCCCCAGAGTGTGGTGGGTGTCCACGGGATGGGTGGGGGAGGACAGCGAGGGCCGTATCTCCTGTAGCAGCGGCCCTGGCAGCCACGCTGGGTCTCCTGGGCTTTGAGATGGGACTTTGGAGGGGTCTTCATCATCCAGAAGGGGGTTGATGTGAGAACAGGGTGAGGGGGAGCCAGGAGAGGGAGCAGGAGTGGTTCGGTGCTGGAGAGCCGCGGGAGAGCCGCCCCACCAGCCCCGCTGCAGGGCGTCCGCCCTGGCGCAGAGCAGTTTTGGAGGCATCCAAAACCGCCCGTGTTCGCCGCCTCCTTGGCCCCTGCGGTGCAGCCCGGTCCCAAGGCGGGCTGCAGGGAGGTTTGGGCACCCGTGCCACAGCTCCGCGCAGCCCAGCCGCCGTGGTGCCCCTGGCCGGCTCGGGGAGGCGGGCCGCGCCGTCTGAGCCCGCCGCCCTCTCGCAGAGTACCCCACCTGCGGCCCCCACGAGTTCCGCTGCGCCAACGGCCGCTGCCTCAGCAACAGGCAGTGGGAGTGCGACGGCGAGTTCGACTGCCACGACCACTCGGACGAGGCGCCCAAGAACCCGCGCTGCACCAGCCCAGGTACCGGCAGGGGCCGCGGCCGGGGAGCAGGGCTGCCCGGCTGCCTCGCGCTGACCGCTGCCGCCTCCTCTCCGCCCCGCTGCAGAGAACAAGTGCAACGACTCCTTCTTCCTCTGCAAGAACGGGAAGTGCATCCCGGAGGCGCTGCTTTGCGACAACAACAACGACTGCACGGACGGCTCGGACGAGCTCAACTGCTTCATCAACGAGTGTCTCAACAAGAAGCTGAGCGGCTGCTCCCAGGAGTGCGAGGATCTCAAGATCGGATACAAGGTAGGGGCCCGCAGGCTGGGAGGGTCGAGCGGAGGGATGCTCTCCCGCTCCTTTCCTCCTCCGTGGCCACTCTTAGCGTGAGGGTGCTTCTGTCCTGCGCCAGCTGGGCAGGGGATGCCCACGCGGGCGCTTTCGACCCGTGCTTGTGCGTGCCGCTCTTGCGTCCGCAAGCTGTGCCTGTGCCCGCTTGCCCCGTGGTGACGCCTGTCATGTCCCAGCGTGCGGGCCCTCGATGTGTCTAACAGCTCCGGGTTGCCTCCTGCAGTGTAGATGCCGTCCCGGGTTCCGGCTGAAGGACGACGGGAAGACGTGCATTGACATCGACGAGTGCTCCACCACCTACCCCTGCAGCCAGAAGTGCATCAACACCCTGGGGAGCTACAAGTGCCTGTGCATAGAGGGCTACAAGCTCAAACCTGACAACCCCACCAGCTGTAAAGCTGTCACAGGTGAGAGCCGAGAGCGGGCTTCGGAGGCAGGGATGCTCTGCTGGCGCCCGTGGGATGCTGCCGGCGTTGGAGTTGGTCGCAGCGCTCCGCGAGGCAAAGTAGCAGCACCTGATTCACGAAGGAGAGCCGGGAAGCGGTGGGGCAGGGAGGGCGGCAGGTCCGCAGGGGGTCTGCCCGCGTCCCAGCGGCGCTTCCCTGACACGTCTCATGGTTTCCCCGGGCAGATGAAGAGCCGTTCCTCATCTTTGCCAACCGATACTACCTGAGGAAGCTCAACCTGGATGGCTCCAACTACACGCTGCTCAAGCAGGTATGGGGGGAGCTGGGAGCGGGAGGGGGCACCAGCTCCGTGTGGCCAGGGGGTTTGGGGTTGGAGAGGGGCTCTGCAGGGCAGGAGACCTGCCAGCCGGGGAGCTGGGGCTCTTGGCTTCCCAGGCAGATGGTCGATCCTGTATAAACAGCTCTCACGATGAGTCTGTAGGTGCTTTGAACGTCTCCGCTGCAGGGACCGGGCGTTGAGGCTGGGGGCTCGCTGGTCTTTGCGCAGCCCCCGTCACCCTGCGTTAGCGGGTGAGGCTGTTTCAACGCTTTTCCCCTTCCTCCCAGGGGCTGAACAACGCGGTGGCTCTGGATTTCGACTATCGGGAGCAAATGATCTACTGGACAGATGTCACCACACAGGGCAGCATGATCCGCCGCATGCACATCAACGGCAGCAACGTTCAGGTGGGGGACTGAGGCAGCCCCTTGGGCACCCCCGGTCTGGGCAGCTGGTCCTCACCCACCTCCTGCACCCAGGGGCTGCCCGGAGGGGCCCAGGCTGGCGCCAGGGCCACCAGGGAAGAGGGCACAAGGCCTGCTGTGCGGTCATCACTGGGATCAGGGCATCAGCCCAGGTTGCTATGGGGATGTTTTGCAGCACCATCCCTGTCACAGAATCACAGAATCATTTGGTTGGAAAAGCCCTTT